>JAQFZG010002475.1:0-16497 GCA_034695465.1 Entomobrya nicoleti
GTCGGCGGGGGGAGGACCTGGGGAGACGGTGGAACCTTTACCGCAGAATTTGGGGGATGAGGTGGAGGAAGGGGATGGAGGGGAGGTGATGGGGGCTGGAGGGAATAGGGTGAAGAGGAGCAGGGATGTACAGCAGTTTTGTGGATATCGATTGCTGGATGCGCTGAGGAGCGTTTGCGATAGGAATTTTGTGGGATTTACGAGGAGGTCGGATCCCAGTTTTTTGAGGGACTCTAATAATAATGGTAAGTAAAAAATGGAGGGGAAAAATATTTTAATTGGGGGAGTAATTAAAACTAGTTAATTAACTGTTTATATATTTTTAAAGGTTTGGAGGGAATGAGTGGAGAGGATATTGGGATTTTTGGGGGAAATCCGTGGGAAATAGCTTTTATGACTTTGGAGGGAACAGGAGGTGGAGGGAATCAAGCAGTGGGAGGGGATAACTCCTTGTGGGGATTGGAGGGGAATCAGGGTTTGGATTATTTGGTGGAGAGCCAGCAGCAGCAGTTGAATCAGCAGCCTATTTTTGGGAGGAACTCTGCAGCTGGAGGTGTGGGTAGAGGATCAAGTAGCCCCGTTGGGATGTCATCGTCATCAGCGGGTTCGAAGGCGTTTGCTCTGAAACTGCTGGCGGAGCCGCCAAAGACGCATCAGAGATTTCGACGTAATATAATCGATGAATGTTGCAAGAAACCTTGTGCGATGAACCAGATGCTCAAATATTGTGCGATTACGGCTGTGGGAAAACGGAGTTTTTAAGGAGGAGGGAGCATCGCAATTTACCCCGAACAAAAAATAAATAAAAACACCCACGCATGCAAATCTCATCTCTTTCTTTTTCTCCTTCTCTAAATTCTTTAGAATGCTTTCACCAAAACAGAAGAAGCAAAAAAAAAATACTCTTTAAAAATTACAAAAAAATAAACTATTTAGTAACGTAAAAAAAATTAACTTGGATTGTAATTTAAAATTATTATAAAAGCAAGTTAATATTTGTCAGTATTAGTAGAGCTGCTATGAAAATGATGGAGGGACACAACTGAATAAGGAAATAAATAATGATTGTGCTGATTATGTATACTAATAAAGGTAAACTAATTGTCTGTTTATTTTGGAAACTTTAAATCTGACTTGTAAACGTTATGAAAGGAAAGTGAACAAGGCAGTTATATTTAATGACAGGATGCAGCATTTAATTTTAATGTGCTTTATTTTAAATACATAACGAAATGCACACATACCAAATCACTCGTTAAGTCCGTGTCAAAAGTGAGAGGAAAGCTTAAATGCAAGGAACGCGCAGTTACATCAATTGCTGTAGATTTAAACTGTAGAATTGGCGAGAAAGAGTAATTAAGAGCATTTCACATTTTGGGGTAATTTGGTCCGCTAGAATTCAAGTGTTGTTATAAAACGGTGATAAATGACAAATAATATGTAAATACGGTTTACGTCTGTGATGGCAGTCAAGATAGCCAAGGAAGATGGTATGGACGATTTATTCAAGTATTTGGAGAAAGAAGGAATTTGACATATGAAAATCATACAAAAACTTGATTGCTATTTTGTGGAAGAGATTTATTTCAACATTTCATTAAGCACAACAAACTGAACATTAAATGAGTCTTAATAAAATTATGGGAGAAATTCAGATCCCAAAATGGCATGTAATTCATTAAAATCGCTATAATTTTACATTCAACTCATTCTAACAACTCATCATTTACTCATTCATATCATCTTTCGAGTTTTTAAAAACATAAGTCTGCTCTGGCTCATCATTGCTCACGCTTGTCGCTTTCTCCTCATTTCATTCTTTCGATCTGCAATATTCTCCCCCACTCGTACACTTCTCACAACGAACTCGACCCACTTACATTTTTCCACTTCTCGTCCCCATCAGTTTTGTGCTGTTTTCCTATACTTTATTACAATGGATAAAGTGACCACTACTGGACATCTCCATAATTACAGCATTTTTGAAGACCGGAAGCATGCTTCCACTTTCTTCAACTTTTCCTCAGAGACATTTTCGAGTTGAAGCTGTGCCAAATCTAGCTTTACAATAGTTTCCGCAAAAGGTCCACTAAGAAGCTGCTCGATTCCTCTCAAAGTTATCTGTTTATAACAAAACATTAATGTAAAATTTTAGTCTTCAAAACGGAGTACGATTAATTCGTAGCATTAATGAGTTGTTGCTTACCCATCTCAGGACTCCATCAGAAGATAATTTTAAACTAGTGAGCCTCAAGTGACGAAAGACATCCCTAAAAACTGCATCTGAGACATTCGGATTTCTGAGAGTCAGATGCTTCAACTCTGTGGAAAAGAAATATTAAATTTAATTATCTAACTTTTTACGAAAATAAGATGCTCACAGTTTTTGACAATTAACAGCAACTTACTTGTCAAGTTGAGGAAAGCGGGCGTACTTCCTCTCACCCCATTCCCAACGAAACCCTTGTTTGTCAGCTTGCGGCAATCGTCCAAGGTAAGATCCTCCAACAGTGGAAGTCCGTCCCACAGCCCCAAAAAGAAATCATTAAGCCAATTACAATTGCTAATGACCAGCTTTTTCACATTTCCACAAGAAATTCCCAAATTCCTTGGATAAATTGAGTTTTTTATGCCACAGCCACATAAACTCAACTCCTCCAACTTGGGTAGACTAAGCTTCTCCTCGAGATAATCCAGTGAGTCGAAATTATAAATGCCCATTGTCCTTAAATTAGACCACTCAGCATACCCTTTTCCAGGATTTTGCCTCCAGTAGTGTTCATAGCACAATGTGATCGTCTCGAGAGCCGGCAACTTCAGAAGAAATACAGCGTCGTCCACACCCACCAAAGAATGGATGATGCTGCCAACGAATTGGATCCTGGACAAAGCTTCTGGATCCTCTCCCAGTCCTCTTTCAATCCTTCCCCTCTCGTCATAATGAATACGACGTAAATGGCGGGCGTCTAGGTTCTTGATCTCGACGCCATTGTCACGACAGCTAGCGAAAACTCGAAGTAGCTCCACAGGGTCGGCGTTTCTCAGGTACCCCCAATCGTACACAAGTGTAGTCTGGCTCTTCATCCCACCACCGCGGCGTTCAATCAATTCTCGAACAGGAGCTAAATAATTTGGTTCAAGTGGGAAAAAAGTCCAAAACCTATCACTCTGTTCAAATGGATGCAAGAGCTCTTCCAAATTATTTGACACTCCGTTAATGAAAGTCCACATTGAGTCCACACAATCCGTGTAATCCAGTTTGAAAATTTTGAGTTTTTTAAAAGTTGGTCGAATTAAAAAGCTCCCTTCCTCCGCCCTTCTCGTCTTCTCTTCAAACTGTACCGTCCCTCCAACAGTTATCATGTGGCTACAGCACAGCTCCTTCAAGTTTTCCAAACTTTCATAAAAGCCAAGTTCTTTTGCGGAGGTGAACGGGATGAACAGCTTGTTCAGTCTCAAAGTGGTCACGTATTTGCCGTAGCGATTCATGAATTCCTCCAAGTGCTCATCTTCGAAAAAGGACCTTTGCTCTGAGGGGCCCTTTTCATACATATTGGCAATGTAGAGTCGGGAAGGAGGAGGCAGACCCTTCTCGAGAAACGCAGCCAGTGTCTGATCTTCTTTATAGGAATCAATTCTCAGCTCCCACTTTCCATTATGACCTGGCCTTGGTGTCCAGAGATAAGCGTCAGCCCACGCCTTGGTCTGCTTGGAGACTCGTCGCAGTCTGAGAAGATCGTTGTGATCCAGGCATGGCAACAAATGTTGAATAAACTGAAAAATAATTACACAATGCATATTTTTTCTTAACCCTACATTTTGCAATTAATAGGAACATCAAATTTAACTTTGAAAAAACCTTACCAAATCTTCTGGAATGCTCAAAAGATGAGCCATGATGATGATGGCCAAAAAACGAAGGAATTATGATGTTTCCAAACTCCAACGACAGTGTCAGCAAGCCAGTACCTCCAAAAATACGAAAGGAATGTCTCTCTTCCTCCACAACTCAATTCCCTCCCAAAAAGCTCCAAAACGACTTGAAACTGGACCAGTCCTTATGTTGAGTGCAACCTCCTATGATAAGCAAAAAGTTGAACAATTTATTCGAAAATTACTCGTAGCAGACAATTCGAAGGCAAAATTGTTCTAAAACAAGCGTGATGATATGGGCTTCTCCCAAGACAATGACGGCATCTATAAAATTCTCTTTCCTATTTATACGAATGTTACACAAAGACAATTACTTGATAATTTACGGACAAAGGCAACATCAAGTTAGAATTGGGGTCAAAGTTCTCCGGAAGTGCGTACTAAATTAAAAGCCACGAAGAAACTTTTAGTAATTTATTCATCAAGCTATCTTATTACTTCACAAAATCTCTTATCCAAAATAAACAAATACGGTGACTTTTCTCATTTCGAATACTTTCTCTTGACAAAAGAAAGTGGAATCCAAAGTGCAATGTTCACTTTCAGGATATCTACTTGATTGAATTCAATCGTAATGCAGAGTTCTGGGAAAATAAATTTCACTTCGTTTTTATGGTGAAATTGTGTTGTACAATTACATAATATTCTAAATATACATGCTACACAATTCTCGTTTTGTTCTATTGCTTTTCTGATAATTAAAACACATCTCTGATTTTGGACAAAAGAATTTAATGCAAGGATTTTTGGAAAAATGATGGAAAAATTGAACTGAAACGTTTTGCGGAGACAGCGAGGAAAGTGTAAAGTGTCGATAATATGTTCGTATATTTTTGTGCATGGAAAGTAAAACAATAATTGATAGAAACGTGCTCGTGAAAGTATCATGTATGATTTTCTTAGTCAACAAGTCAGAGTTGCCAAATAAATAATTAAAGTTTACTTAACAAGTTTCGATTGAAGGTGGAATATTTTGTGAATGCACTGTTAAACATACAGTTCGAATCAGTATTGTAAATACCCATTGAAGTTAAGAAACCAGAAATAGGCTGCACTTTTAAATATGGAAACATTTGGGGCAAAGTGGGACGCTTACATTCCCAAACATTTGATAAGCAGTTTAGATTGGATGTAATCTTGATGAGGATAACTTTATTGAAAATCAGACAAAAGACTTGATTGATATTTTGTGAAAGAGATTTTATTTCAACATTTGATTTAAGCACAACGAAAAAAACATTAACTGAATCGACATTTACCTCCATCCTTCAAAAAATTATTTCAATACATTTATTGAATGAAATTAAGTGAGAAATTCCGAGCAAACTCTTAAATGGCATATAATTCATTAAAATCACTCTAATTTTACATTCAACTCATTCTAACAACTCACTAATCACTCATTAACATCGTAGCTCACGCTTGTCCCTTTTTCTCTTCATTTCATTCTTTCGACCTGCAATATTCTCCCCCACTCAACCCAACCCACTTCTCCTCACCACTAACTCAACCCACTTACATATGATTTTCCACTTCTCAGTCCCATCAGTTTTGTGCTCTTTTACTATGCTTTTTTCGCAATGGATAAAGTGGCCCCTACTCACATCTCCTTAATTATGTAATGCAGATCATTTTGGCAGTCCGGACGGACGACACTTGCTTTAGTTCATACTCAGAGATATGATTATGTTGAAGCTCGTCCAACAAAAGCTTCTCAATAGTTTCCGCAAAAGGCCCACTATGAAGCTCCTCGATTCCTCTCAAAGTTATCTGTTTTTAAAAAATGAGTGTAAAAATTTTAGTCTTCACAATTTGATGGCATGATCATGAGTACAATTCGTAGCATTAATGAGTTGTTGCAAAACTCTTACCCCTTTCATGACTCTACTATAAGATAACTTGAAACTAGTGAGCCTCATGTGACGAAAGACATTTCTATAAACTTCATCTGAAACCTTCGGATTTATGATAGTCAGATGCTTCAATTCTGTGGAAAAGAAAGATTAGATTCGATTATTTAACTTTTTACGAAAATAGCATGCTCACAGTTTTTGACAATGAATAGCTACTTACTTGTCAAGTTGAGGAAAGCGGGCGTGCTTCCTCTAACTCGATTCCCCACGAAACCATAGTCTGTCAGATTCCAGCAATTAGACAAGGCAACATCCTCCAACAGTGGAAGTCCCTCCCACAGCCCCAAAAAGAAATCATCCTTCCAACCACAAAAGCTAATCCCTAGATTTTTCACATTCCCACAAGAAATTCCCAAATTCCTTGGATAAATGGGGTTCTTTCTGCCACACCAAGATAAAACCAACCTCTCCAACTTCGGTACATTCAGCCCCTCCTCGAGATAATGGAGCGCATCTCCAGTACAGATAACCATTGTCCTTAAATTAGGCCACTCAGCATATCCTTTTCCAGGCTTTTGACTCCAGGAGTGTTCAGAGGATAATGTGATCGTCTCGAGAGCCGGCAATTTCAGAAGAAATACTGTGTCGTTCACACCCACCAAAGAATGGATGATGCTGCCAACAAATTGATTTCTTTCGCAAACTGGTCCTCTCCCAATCCTTCCGCTCTCGTCATAATGAATACAGCGTAGATGATAGGCGTGTAGGTTTTTGACCATGACGCCATTGTCACGGCAGCTAGCGAAAACTGGAAGAAGCTCCAAAGGTTCGGTCTCATCCAGGTACTTCCAGTCGTACACAAGTTTAGTTTGGCTCTTCATCACACCACCGCGGCGTTCAATTAATTCTCGAACAGGAGCAAATTGTTTTTGGACAAAAGGAACAATTTTATTCCTATCAACCCATTGAAAGGGGTGTGAGAGCAGTTCCAAATTATTTGACACTCCGTTAATGAAATTCCACATTGAGTCCATACAGTCCGTCTGATGCAGCTTGAAAATTTTGAGTTTTTTAAATGTTGGTCGAATTAAAAAGCTCCCTTCCTCCGCCCTTCTCGTCTTCTTTTCAAACTGAGCAGTCCCTCCAACAGTTATTATCTGGCTACAGCACAGCTCCTCCAAATTTACCAAACTTTCATAAAATCCAAGTTCCTTTGCGGAGGTAAACGGGATGAACAGCTTGCCCAGTTTCAAAGTAGTCACGTATTTGCTGTAGCGTCTCATGAATTCCTCCAAGTGCTCATCTTCGAAAAAGGACCTTTGCTCTGACGGTTTCTTCTCATTCATGTTGGCAATGTAGACTCGGGAAGGTGGTGGTACATCCATCCGCAAAAACGCTTCCAGCCTCTTATCTTTTGCATTGGAATCAATTCTCAGCTCCCACCTTCCCTGATGACCTGGCTTTGGTGTCCAGAGATAAGCGTCAGCCAACGCCTTGGTCTGCTTTGAGACTCGTCGTAATCTGAGAAGATCATTGTGATCCAGACATGGCAACAAATGTTGAATAATCTGAAAAATAATTAAATAATGCATATTTTTTTAACCCTTCATTTTTCAATTAATAGGGGCACCAAATTTACTTTAAAAAAAAACCTTACAACATTTTCTGGAATGCTGAAAAGGTGTGCCATGATGATGACGGCCAAGATACAAAACAATTTTGATGTTTCCAAACTCCAACGACAGTGTCAGCCAGCCAGTGCCAGTACCTCCAAAAATACAAAAGGAATACCTCTTCCTGCGCAACTCAATTCCCTCCCACAAAGCTCCAAAACGACTTCAAACAGGACCAATCCTTATGTCCAGTGCAACCGCTGATGATAAGCAATAAAGTTGAACAATTTATTCGAAAATTACTCGTAGCAGACAATTCGAAGGCAAAATTGTTCTAAAAACCAGCGTGATGCTATGGGCGTCTCGCAAGACAATGATGGCGTCTATAAAATTTTCTTTCCTATTTATACAAATGCTACACAAAGAAAATTATTTGATAATTCACGAACAAAGGCAACAGCAAGTTACAATGGGGGTCAAAGTTCTCCGGAAGTGCGTAGTAAATTAAAAGCCATGAAGAAACTTGTAGTAATTTCTTCCTCAAGCTATCTTATTACTTGACAAAATGTCTTATCCAAAATAGTAAAGCAATAGCTGATAGAAACGTGCTCGTGAAAGTATCATGTATGATTTTCTTAGTCAACAAATAAATAATTAAAGTTTACTTAACAAGTTTCGTTTTAAGGTGGAATATTTTGTGATTGCAAAATATGTTAAAAATATGAATATGCATTGTAAATCAGTATTGTTGCGTATATAAATGCCAAATTGAAACGAGAAATGAGCTGCACTTGGTTATATGGAAAAATTGGGGCAAAAATGAGACGCTTATTTGATGACTCAATTTAATTTAATGGCATCACATCAAAAAATCATAATTGAATCAGAAGAAATGACATGGGATTAATTTAAAATCACTCCAATGTTTTTTACAATAGTTAAAACATTTATTTTAAATCTTTCCAAAAACTAGTCTTCAATTCATTCTACCAACTCATCAATCATCCATTTCACATATATTTTGGAGGAGGCACACAACTGAATAAGGAAATCAATAGTGATTGTGCTGATTATGTATAATAATAATAAAGTATTGAACTAATTTTGTGTCTTTATTTTGGAAACTGATTTTTTATGTGAAAGTAGACCTGTTATGAAAGATGCGTGAAGAATGCAGTAATATTTAATGAAATCATGCAGTATTTTATTTATGAAATTTGCTCCCAACTTTTAACTCCGTCTCCTCTTTTAAACTTGCTCATAATGAAGTTGCAAATCTTTCATGTATTTTTCGTCCAGTTTCTTTTTCATTGCTTTTCTATCCCCACCAAAACACAAGCCATCTCCCACAACTCCAAGTTAACCTCACCTTCAAACTTATTCAGTTTCTCGAATCCTCCACCATCCCCAGCCAAAATCTCATTCAGTTGAAAGTTCCAAATTGTGAAAGGGCTGAGCAGATAGTCACCTTCATTTTTCCTTTTCTCAAAAGTGCTGGTTTTAGTCCTCATCTTGTCTATTGCTATGCTTGATTTCCAGCTGAGCTGTTTTAAATATAACTGCTCCCATTTTCCTTTTCGTAAATTCCTCCGCTTTTAACAAATTTGTACGGAGCTCTACCTAATCCTCCCCTTTCAAAAAGCTTTTTATCGTTGCACCCCACTTCTCACATTTCCAAACATAAAATGGAGGACAAGCTGAAGACTTACATTCCCCGGAAAATTACATCATCAAAATGCATTTTCATACTTATGTAACTTAAGTGATCATTCATGAAGAGTGTCAAAATGCGCTTTGTACTTATCAGCGAATCATTCGATTAATTTGAAAAATTAGTACACATATTTGTATGACCCTGGGGAGTGTAAGAGCTTGCCCATGACATTAGGAATTGTCAATTATGTTCGCTATTCGGGGTTACAAGTCTTTCAAGTTAATAAATAGAGGCTTACCAGTTTTCGCTCTCTCGTGCAAAAAGGATCTTTGAAAAATGATGAGAACATTGTACTGAAACAAACGTTTTGCAGAGACAGCGAGGAAAGTGCAAATCTCTTCCCATTTTTTGGGGGCATTGTAGTAAGTAAAGCTATAGCACCGTTCTGGTGAAAATATTATATAATTTTTGTATTTAGCAAGTCAGTGGACAAAGTTCCCAAACATATTTTAAAGTTGTAAACTTGAGAGACATGAAATTTGAAAAATGGAATATGTAACAAGTTTACTAAACTGCTTCATTTGAAGTGGAATATTTTGTGAATGCACTGTTAAACATTCAGTTCGAATCAGTATTGTAAATGAACATTGAAGTTATGAAACCAGAAATAGGCTGCACTTTTTCATTTGCACTGCAAAAAAATTAGGGGCAAAAAGAGACGCTTATTTTCCCCAAACATTTGATAAGCATTTTAGATTAGCTGTATTCTTAATGAGGATAACTTGATTGAAAATCAGACAAAAAACTTGATTGATATTTTTTGAAAGAGATTTTATTTCAACATCTGATTTAAGCACAACAAACTAAACATTAATATTAACTGAGTCGACATTTACCGGACTCCTTCAAAAAATTATACAATTCATTTATTTTAATAAAATTAAGTGAGAAATTCAGAGCAAAGCCCCAAATGGCATGTAATTCATTAAAATCACTATTTTTCCATTTAACCTCATTCTAACAACTCAGCAACCACTCGTTTACATCTTTGACCCATCATCGTAGCTCACGCTTGTCGCTTTTTCTCCTCATTTCATTCTTTCGACCTGCAGTATTCTCCTCCAAACGTACACTTCTCCTCAATACCAACTCATCCCACTTGAGTTTGGTTTTTCCACTTCTCGATCCCATCAGTTTTGTGCTCCTTTGCAATACTTTATTACAATGGATTAAGTGACCACTACTCCCATCTCCATAATTACAGCATTTTGGCAGTCCGGATGCGTGACACCACTTGCTTAAGTTCTTCCTCAGAGACATCTTTAAGTCGAAGCTCGTCCAAATCTAGCTTTACAATAGTTTCCGCAAATGGTCCACTAAGAAGCTCCTCGATTCCTCTCAAAGTTAGCTGTTTAAGACAAATTAAGTGTTAAATTTTAGTCTTCACAATTTGATGGCATGATCATGAGTACAGAGTACAATTCTCAGCATGAGTTGTTGCAAAATTCTTACCCATCTCATGACTCTACTAGAAACTAACTTGAAACTAGTGAGCCTCATGTGACGAAAGACATTCCTAAATACTGCATTTGAAACCATCGGATTTTTGATAGTCAGATGTTTTAACTCTGTGAAAACAAAGAGATTAGATTAGATTATCTAACTTTTTACGAAAATAGCATGCTCACAGTTTTTGACAATTAATATCTTACTTGTCAAGTTGAGGAAAGCGGGCGTACTTCCTCGAACTCCGTTTCCTACGAAACCCTTGCTTGTCAGCTTGCGGCAATCGTCCAAGGTAACATCCTCCAACAGTGCAAGTCCCTCCCACAGCCCCAAAAAGAAATTATTATTCCAAAAACAAGTGTTAATAACCAGCTTTTTCACATTCCCACAAGAAATTCCCAAATTTCTTGGTTAATTTGGGTTACTTATGCCACCGAAAAGTAAAGTCAACTCCTCCAACTTGGGTACATTCAGCCCCTCCTCGAGATAATGGAGTGAACCTCCAACACTGATGTCCAATGTCCTTAAATTAGGCCACTCAACATATCCATTTCCAGGCGTTTGCCCCCAGGAGTGGTCAGGGCACAATGTGATAGTCTCTAGAGCCGGCAACCTTAGAAGAAATACGGTGTCGTTCACATCCATCAAAGAATAGATGATGCTGCCTATAAATTGATTTCCTCTGCAAATTACTGGATCCGCTTCCAGTCCTCCCTCAATCCATCCCCCTTCGTCATAATGAATACAACGTAGATGGCGGGATTGCAGGTTCTTGATCATGACGCCATTGTCACGGCAGCTAGCGAAAACTCGAAGAAGGTCCAAAGGTTCGGTCTTATCCAGGTACTTCCAATCGTACACAAGTTTAGTGCGGCTCTTCATCCCACCACCGCGGCGTTCAATCAATTCTCGAACAGGAGCAAGAGGGAAAACACGTCCAGTCCTATCAACCCGTTGAAAGGGGTGTAAGAGCTCTTCCAAATTATTTGACACTCCGTTAATGAAATTCCACATTGAGTCCATGCAATCCGTGCGATGCAACTTGAAAATTTTGAGTTTTTTAAAAGTTGGTCGAATCAAAAAGCTCCCTTCTTCCGCCCTTCTCGTCTTCTTTTCAAACTGAGCAGTCCCTCCAACAGTTATCATTTCTTCACAGCACAGCTCCTCCAAATTTACCAAACTTTCATAAAAGCCAAGTTCGTTTGCGGAGGTGAATGGGATGAAGAGCTTATGTAAGCTTAAATTGGTCACGTATTTGCTGTAGCGTCTCATGAATTCTTCCAAGTGCTCATCTTCGAAAAAGGATCTTTGCTCTGAGGGGCTCTTTTCATCCTTATTGGCAATGCACAGTCGGGAAGGTGGTGGTACATCCATCCGCAAAAACGCTTCCAGTCTCTTATCTTTTTCACTGGAATTAATTTTCAGCTCCCACTTTCCCTGATGACCTGGCTGAGGTGTCCAGAGATAAGCTTCAGACAACGCCTTGGTCTGCTTGGAGACTCGTCGCAAATTGAGAAGATCGTTGTGATCCAGGCATGGCAACAAATGTTGAATAAACTGAAAAATAATTACATAACGCATATTTTTTAAACCCTTCATTATGCAATTAATAGGGACACCAAAATTTAACTTTGAAAAAACCTTACCACGTTTTCTGGAATGCTCAAAAGATGAGCCATGATGATGATGGCCAAGATACAAAACAATTTTGATGTTCCCAATCTCCAACGACAATGTCAGCCAGCCAGTACCTCCAAAAATACAAAAGGAATGTCTCTCTTCCTCCACAACTCAATTCCCTCCCAAAAAGCTCCAAAACGACTTCAAAATGAACCAGTCCTTAGGTTCAGTGCAACCGCTGATGAGAAATAATAAAGTTGAACAATTTATTCAAAAATTACAATTCGAAGGTAAAATTGTTCTAAAAACCAGCGTGATGCTATGGACTATGGACGTCTCGCAAGACAATGACGGCATGTATAAAATTCTCTTTCCTATTTATACTAATGCTACACAAAGACTATTATTTGATAATTCACGAACAAAGGCAACAACAAGTTAGAATGGGGGCCAAAGTTCGCTGGAAGTGCGAACTAAATTAAAAGTAACAGAAGAAACTTGTAGTAATTTCTTCATCAAGCTATCTTATTACTTCACAAAATTTCTTATCCAAAATAAACAAATACGGCGACTTGCCACATTTCGAATGCTTTCTCTGGACAAAAGAAAGTGGAATCCAAAGTGCAATGTTCAGCTTGAGGATATCCACTTGATTGAATTCAATTGTAATGCAGAGTTCTGGGAAAATAAATTTCACTTCGCTTTATTGGTGAAATTGTGTTGTACAATTACATAATATTCTAAATACACGTGCTACACAATTCTCGTTTAAAAGGGAATGCATTTCTTGTGTTCTATTGCTTTTCTAATAATTAAACCACATTCCTGATTTTGGAGAAAAGAATTTAATGCAAGGATTTTTGGAAAGAATGATGGGAAAATTGTACTGAATGGTTTTGCGGAGACAGCGAGCAAAGTGTAAAGTTGAAAGTGTCGATAATATGTTCGTATTTTTTTGTGCATAGAAAGTAAAGCAATAGTTGATAGAAACGTGCTCGTGAAAATATCATGTATGATTTTCTTAGCCAACAAGTCAGTGGACAAAGTTGCCAAATAAATAATAAAAGTTTACGTAAGTTTCGTTGAAAGGTGGAATATTTTGTAATTGCATAATATGTTAAAACTATAAATATGCATTGTAAATCAGTATTGTTGCGCGTGTAAGTGCCAAATTGAAACGACAAACGAGCTGCACTTGTTTATATGGAAAAATTAGGGGCAAAACGAGACGCTCATTTGACGACTCAATTTAGTCTAATGAGATCACATGAGAAAATCATAATAGACTCAGAAGAAATGACATGGAATTAATTAGAATCACTCCATTTTTTACAATAGTTTTGCAGAGACAACGAGAAAAGTGTAAATCTTTTCGTGCATGGTTTAAGTAAAGTTATAGTAACGTTCTGGTGAAAATATTATATAATTTTGCTAGTCAACAAGTCAGTGGACAAAGTTCCCAAATATATTTTAAAGTTGTAAACTTGAAAAACATGAAATTTGAGAAATGAAATATGCAAAAAGTTTATTAAACTGCTTCATTTGAGGTGGAATATTTTTATTTTGTGAATGCATTGTTAAACATACAGTTTGAATCAGTATTGTAAATGCCCATTGAAATTAAGAAACCAGAAATAGGCTGCACTTTTTCATAATATGGAAAAATTAGGGGTAAAGAGGAACGCTTACATTCCCCAAACATTTGATAAGCATTTTAGATTGGATGTATTGTTAATGAGGATAACTTGATTGAAAATCAGACAAAAGACTTCAAAAAATTAGACTGCTGCTTTGCTACACTTTATTACAATGGATAAAGTGACCACTACTCACATCTTCATAATTACAGCATTTTGGAAGACCGGAAGCTTGAAAGCACTTCCTTCAACTGTTCCACAGAGACATTTTTGAGTTGAAGTTGTGCCAAATCTAGCTTTTCAATAGTTTCCGCAAAAGGTCCACTAAGAAGCTCCTTGATTCCTCTCATAGTTATCTGTTTTTTAAAGAAAATTGAGTGTCAAATTTTTTAGTCTTTCATGTACACTTCCATGGCATGATTATGAGTACAATTGCTAGCATTAATTTGTTTTTATGAGCAAAATTCTTACCCGTTTAATGACTTCAGTAGAATATAACTTGAAACTTGTGAGCCTCATGTGACGAAATACTTTCCTAAACACTGCATCTGAGACCTTCGGATTTATGATAGTCAGATGCTTCAACTCTGTGGAAAAGAAAGATTAGATTATCTAACTTTTTATGAAAAAAGCATGCTCATAGTCTTTGAAAGTGAATAGCTACTTACTTGTCAAGTTGAGGAAAGCGGGCGTACTTCCTCTAACTCCATTCCCCACGAAACCATGGTTTGTCAGATTCGGACATTCGTCCAAGATAACATCCTCCAACAGTAGAAGTCCCTTCCACAGCCCCAAAAAGAAACCATCATCCCAATTACAATAGCTAATGACCAGCTTTTTCACATTTCCACAAGAAATTCCTAAATGGCTTGGATAAATTGAGTTTTCTATGCCACAGCTATATAAACTCAACTCCTCCAACTTGGGTAGACTAAGCTTCTCCTCGAGATAATCCAGTGAGTCGAAATTATAAATGTCCATTGTCCTTAAATTAGGCCACTCAGCATACCCTTTTCCAGGATTTTGCCTCCAGTAGTGTTCATAGCACAATGTGATCGTCTCGAGAGCCGGCAACTTCAGAAGAAATACAGCGTCGTCCACACCCACCAAAAAATGGATGATGCTCCCAACAAATTGATTTCTTCTGCAAACTGCTCCTCCCTCAATCCTTCCCTTCTCGTCATAATGAATACAACGCAGATGGTGGGCGTATAGGTTCTTGATCATGACGCCATTGTCACGGCAGCTGGCTAAAACTCGAAGAAGCTCCAAAGGTTCGGACTTTTCCAGGTACTTCCAGTCGTACATAAGTTTAGTACGGCTCTTCATCCCACCGCCACGGCGTTCAATTAATTCTCGAACAGGAGCAAAATGTTTTGGACAATAAGGAGCCCGTTGAAAGGGATGCAAGAGCTCTTCCAAATTGCTAGACACTCCGTTAATGAAATTCCACATTGAGTCCACACAATCCGTGTAATCCAGCTTGAAAATTTTGAGTTTTTTAAAAGTTGGTCGAATCAAAAAGTTCCCCTCCTCCGCCCTTCTCGTCTTCTTTTCAAACTGAGCCGTCCCACCAACAGTTATCATGAAGCTACAGCACAGCTCCTCCAAATTTACCAAACTTTCATAAAAGCCAAGTTCCTTTGCGGAGGTGAAAGGGATGAACAGCTTGTCAAGTCTCAAAGTGGTCACGTATTTGCCGTAGCGATTCATGAATTCCTCCAAGTGCTCATCTGCGAAAAAGGAGCTTTGCTCTGAGGGGCCCTTTTCATTCATGTTGGCAATGTAGAGTCGGGAAGGAGGAGGTAGACCCTTCTGGAGAAATGCAGCCAGCGTCTGATCTTCTTTACTGGAATCAATTTTCAGCTCCCAATTTCCCTGATGACCGGGCTGAGGTGTCTAAAGATAAGCGACAAAATAATTACATAATGCATACATTTTTTTAAACCCTTCATTCTGCAATTAATAGGGACACCAAATTTAACTTTAAAAAAACTTACCACATCTTCTGGAATGCTCAGAAGATCAGTCATTATGATGATGGCCAAGATACAAAGCAATTAGGATGTTTCCAAACTCCAACGACGATGTCAGCCAGCCAGTACCTCCAAAAATACTCCAGGAATGCGTCTTGCTCCTCAAGTTAACTCCCTTCCTAAAAGCTCCAAACGATTTCAAAAGGCCCCTGATGTCCAGTGCAACCGGTGAAGTTGAAAAATTTATTCAAAAATTACTCGTAGCAGGAAATTCGAAGGTAAAATTGTTCTAAAAACAAGCGTGATGATATAGACGTCTCGTAAGACAATGATGGCATCTATAAAATTCTCTTTCCTATTTATACGCATGTTACACAAAGACAATCACTTGATAATTCACGAACAAAGCCAACAAAAATTTAGAATGTGGGTCAAAATTCGCCGTAATTAAATTAAAAGCCACGAAGAAACTTGTAATAACTTCTTCATCAAGCTATCTTATTACTTCACAAAATGTCTTATCCAAAATAAACAAATACGGCGACTTGCCTCATTTCGAATGCTTTCTCTTGACAAAAGAAAGTGGAATCCAAAGTGCAATGTTCACTTTCAGGTTATTGTTTTAAGTATTATCTACTTTATATAAGTTGCCAATATGCAAATTTTTCACGAGTCCATGTATTTAGATGGGCGTTCTCTTCCTTT
>JAQFZG010002476.1:0-16491 GCA_034695465.1 Entomobrya nicoleti
GCGAACGGACAGACAGACAGACGGACGGACAGACGCCACTGATATCCTGTATAACTTGCTTAGCCGCAAGTTAATAAGAGAAGGGAATGAACAGGGGAAGAATTGTTGAGTCTGATTGCGAGTCCCTGTTTTTCTGTATTATTGTGGTACAGCGCCAAGCAGTTGGCTAATGCATTTTTCATGCATTATCATTCTCATGGTGATCCTCCTGGTAAGGTGGCTGGCAAAGCAGCTTATATTATTTACCACAATCATCATATCATTGTAAGTTGTTATCATCTTTTTTCAAGTTATAGTTATAACCGCATATTAAAATGAGTCTAAGGCATCTCGCTCGCTGGTGAATTTTCCTTTCCTTTTGTGTCATCACCACCACCACCACCACCATCACACGCATCTCTCACTCCTAGAAAAAAACAACGTGGTTCTTACAACCACAAATGTGTCTGCGCATCAAAATATTCTCTTCATCTTTACCTACCTCTTGTGTTTATCTTCATATAAGGAAGAAAGAGTGACCAACAATGACCAAGTACCATCATACGAAGAACCTTTAAAAAACGCTCGACAAGATTGTATAAATGGTAATGGTAGCATTTGTTACTGCTGCAGTAGTCAACGGCATATCCGTCTTTGGCCGTGCATCCAGCTTTTTTTAAAGGAAGCAACAGTGCAGTGAAGCTGTGTGCATCTATTTCGGTCACTACGATGCATCATCATAATATACGTGGATGTAGATACATTTATCCTCTGTTGCTAACTGACCATTATCCCTTTCCCTTTTTATCGAATGTTTTTCTTGCATCGTGTTGCATTACGTATATCCTTTTTCATTACTAAAATTTCGTTTTTCATGTAAGATGTACAAAAAAACATTAGATGTTAAGTATCTTTTAAAAAGGATTCATGATCGTACTGACACGATATATATGCTTGCTGTGAAAAGAAAGGCAGCCAAGAAGATGACTACGCTTACTTGCCGTATTTTTCCTTTTTTCTTTCCTTAACATCGCATCAGCAACACGAGCGCTGCAAAGAAAATGTAAGCGCAGTAAGTTACTGTCAGTAACCTGTATGCATACATACATAGTTTCAGTTGCGTTGATCATGTTATCAAAGGTACTGCTACTTGCTTAATGCACTCAATTCACTACACGACCGCAAACCGCTCAGGTAAGACTAAGACTGGACTCGGTCGGCAAAGGAGAATGATGGAATTTTTGTCATGCAATCAGGTATGCATTTTAAACTGGCTACAGCGATCCAAAAGGAATATATATTTTACGTCAAGTCACCACTACCATCACTTCAATATAATTTTTAAAGGAACGCTGCTGGTGAGTTCATAATCACTTCGAAGATGAATGTGCACACTAAACCAGGACTGATGATAATGTAATGGCAATGTGTTTTGTTCTTATGGATGTTCGTATATAAGCACTTACATACATATATTTATGTATCTTACATTTTTTTAATACACTTAACAGATCTCATTGTGTATAGCTAGCAAGATTTAAAAGAAAGTTTGGTTCTTTTTTTCTGGGCCTGGTAGCTATAATTATAACCAACAAAAGGTACCGTAAAGCACATTAATAGTATGGGAGGACCTTACATTTTTCCAATAAGATTCATTGGTATTTTATGGACTAATTTTTATGGAGTATTTTTATCTTTTGAAATGTCCTTTTAAAACCTGTGAATTTGTTATTATCTACATGGTTTTATGTTGAGAAACTTTAAAGTCTGGTTAATATTATTACAGTACCATTGTTGCTAGTTAAAGATGAAAATGTGGCTTAGTCAGGCCAGTTGATAATTAGGGCAGTATTTAAGTTGAATCCTTATATGTACATGATATTACGTACTATATAATATAAAATGAAATGCTTCCGCCTTCTTTATCATAAATGGAAGAATAACCGCGGTATGAATTGATTGGTTATGGGTTTTATTACTTTTCCGTTTTTTATCGTGACTTCTTTGCAGGACCATTCATCATACAACCATCGATTTTAAATCTTAAAGTAAAAGTTAACGAGAGAGTTTCAAGTACTTAATAATTTCTGTTAAACGGCCTATCATGTCATTCATGTCTCATAGTCTCGTAAAATCAGCTACCCAGAAAAATATGTATTGCTAAATATATAGTTTCATCTGAATCTGAACTGATTAGCAATCATACAAAGGAAAAAAGCGCTTTGGCTAATATTAAAGTTATGATGAAAAATTAGAAATGCAATAAACAATAAATGCAAACATGCAAATTTTAACTATAAACTTTAATAATGCCGTGCCCATTTTTAAACTGGGCCGGGTTTTTAATGCACTTTTATTCGGTCATCGGCTTTTTAACTTCATCAGTACTATCTATTTCTCCAAGTTGTACCTTTGAGCAACGACAAAGTGCAAAATTTGGTCGATGTTTTATTGCGAGTTTCCTTTCTAAAATATGCGCGTTGCGTTTTTATTCTTATATAAATGGTGGACAAAGACACTCAAGTGTGAAGCCATGCATCACTTTTCAGTTTACACCAGGTAATTATTGAACAGGCCAAGATATATGAGGAAAAAATAGTGGATTACAATAACAACTCGTTCATATGCTTTCGTTTCGTATAATAATTATTACTTTTATGCATAAGTAAATTAACAGAAGAGAAAACCGTTGTTGCAGAACGCAACCTAAGTAATGCTTGAGTATTTCCTAACCGGTTGCCAATATCCGCATTTCTTATGCAATAAAGTATTTAAAATTAAGTTTCCTCTACATACGTTCTAATCAGCATACATGTAAAAATATTTGAATTTTAGAATGTGTTTATTGAAAAAATGCAATTTAATAACTGTCGAAATAGTTTTACATATTTATGTATTTATGTCACTAAACCGACTTGCTAAATAAGGTGTGTTGGGTCTGTAAACTGTTAAGTAACTAAAGCATGCATATAATAGAATAATAGGATCATGGTGTCCAATGCATTTTTCCCTTACAAGTCCTCCTGACTCAATGACACGTCATCGTCAACAAGTTCCTCGAGATCAATTTTCTGAACCTCTTCCTCGATAACTTTAAGCAGCCTGTATTCAGCAGCGTCAGTAATTTTCTGGCGGAACGTGTCGGGTACAACGTTCATAAATGTTTCCATTAGATATTTAACTGCTCCTATTCCCTCTGAGAGCAGACTCACTGAACCAATTTTCATTTCAATCGTTTCGACTCGAGTACCATTTTCCTGACTATTCAAGCGTTTCTCTAGCTTAACCTTTATCGCAACATCTTGGACTTTAAAATGAATAGTTCCTCGGTTTGTAAGTAAATTTTTCCAAAAAATCCATGTCCACGAATACTGACCTAAATGGAAATTACACGTACAAAACTTTTTAAATGCTAACATGATTTTGTAGACTTCGAGCAGTAACAAAGATTTAACTTGTCGTTATTTTTACCCTTTAAATCTGTAATTCCCAGGTTTAACATCATGTGTACAGCATCCCTCTCGAATCCAACAAGAATTGATCCAACTCTCTTTATCGAAGATAGCCCAAACAACTTGCCTTGAGTCAGTTCCAATTTATATAGTTTACTGCTTTTTGGGTAATGGTCCGGGATGTACAATGGGTCTAACAAAGACGATTTCATGGATTTACTAGCGCAACAGAAACAAGTGTAGGAACAGAGAATGAAAGTTTTCAATCAATGAAGTTGTTGTACAGCATGCAAAATACGCAAAGCTTTTATCCTAATTCATAAGAGATAGTGCACATTTGACTGATCTCTATACATTTTCTATTCCGTTGCACAATAATGCATGAATATATTTATGTATTCTCAATTCTAAAAGTGTTTTAGTGCTCATAAATATTATCGTTACCGTGCTCTGATTAACGCTCTGTCTACCACATTCACGGCATTAGGATGCTCCTTTGGTATGCGCGTCAAAACCTGGTTCAGCAAACTCCGGAAGCTATCCTCTCCTTGAGTACACAGCACTGGCCTTACTTGACTGAAAATATATTTCGCCAACGAATTTCTCACCGGCTGCGTGTTTTGTTTGGAAAGCATAACACGGCAGAAAAAAAATAGAATGAATAAGCCGTGTTATTCAAAACTCTGCTTCATTTGAGCAAACAGAATTATCATTTAAAGCGGTAACCTGTAATACGGTGCCTAGGAATCCCAACTGTTCGAAATTTAAATGGAGTTCATCATAAGTCAATTGTGACTGAAGGACACTGCCAACTTGAAGCCCTTCCTCTGGAGTGCCCTCATTAGTAAAAATTAGTTCTGCCTCCAGAGAAAGCCATACGTCATCTATGGTAAGGTTAAATGTTCCGGGAGTGGTTACCACCCATGGAACCATTCGAAAGTCACCGAGAAGGTTCAGTTGGTTCATGGACAGTGTCATAGAGACCTTTCCAATGCCAAAAAGATATGTTAGAAAAACGTTTTAAAAATCGATTTACTGTGGACATTGTTTTGTCAGTATTGCTGTGTGACTGACATCATTTTAACTCGCTTTTTACAAAAACAAAAGCAGCTGTGAAACAAATTAGGCATCGATCAATTGCACATCACACAAATCCTATCGTAACACATATGTACTTTAACGCTTGATTTCTTGCAAGCTGCAAGAGATATAAAAGCGACCATGATCTTTCCTCTTGTTTATTTTTGTAGACTTCACATTCGATGGGAAAGTGAAAAAAGTAAACAGTGAAAGGTACTTCACGCAATGTTGATGACAGTGTGCTACGTACCACGATATTACTAAAGTCAGCTCGAATTTGAAGAGGTCGGAATCTATCCAAGCCGTAAAGTCTCATTCCAGAAAAGTACATGGTTGTCCCCGAATATTTTGTTTGAACATCGTGAATGAGAAATGGCTCTGTAAACATAGTTCCATTTCCCAGGCCTCTGCCTAGTGCAGCCCGAATCCTGTCACTGGTCACTTTCTCAGCCTTATCCCTTTGCTTCATGTTTGGATCATGCTTAAACAGATATCCAAATCCATGGTCCTCTAAATATTTAAACGGTATTATGGTTTATATAGGTTGATATTTTAGTCAGCAACATAACACTACGCAATACGCAATGCATGCTTTTACCTGAATTATAAAAAATAAAATTACAAAACTCAGTGTCGTTACTTACTTTTGTAACAATGTGTGTAAGAAGAAAAGACGATCAATAGAATTGATAAGACTTTACAAACTTGCAAGGAGTTCATTTTAAACCAGATAAAATTAAAATGGAGTATATTTAGGAAACTGATTTGATTTGCATTTATTGTACTTCGCCAATGCAACAAAAGAAAAGTCTCATGTTTACACCAGAGTCTTTTTTTATTATGAAATGAATTCTCAAGCTCTTGTTTGTTTCAATTTGTTATTTGAGAAAATTGATCATCCCATTTATCTCGAGTGCTACGTAGAAAGGCTCTGATTTTAGTGTCATAGTCATATTCAACATTACTTCTCTTTTGTGTATTTATTTTTATAAGTTTAAGAGGTATATACGTAACATTATATATAGCATGATGGAATGAAAACTTCAATGAGAAATAAGGTCCATGATTAAATGGAAGAATTCATGCCATTATAAAATTGTTACCAGCAGAGACGTTTCAACTAATCCAATCTCAGTCGTCATTTCAGTCACTTAATTCATTTTCATCTATTTTCATAGGATTAACTCATGCTTTTTATTGGACTGAAATATATACATACTTGTGTACCCATGATGCTTCTTGTTATGATATTTGATAAAATTAAGTTAAATCATAGAGGTCTCTGGATTCCTTGAATCGATACAAATAAAATGAGTAAGTGTGGGCCAAAAGGAAAAGATATGAACCACTTATAAAAAGGAAAAATTGCTTGTTTAGTCAAGAAATCGTAATAAGAGTAAATAATGTTTGAATGGTTGCACAAATTATACAAAATTATTGCAATGCGCTGCTGGATGGAATAATAGATAAGTTATAAGTTTAATTTACTCGGTCTTTTATGTCTCACAAGTAAAATATTAGTAGATCAAAACAAGACACTATGTGAACTAAGGTAGATATATGCAAAGATTTTTTTTTCAAATAACGAAAAATTTCCCCGTTATTTGAATAGGGGTTTCTTTACCGCAATAGAAACAAGTGAAGCTTGCCGCTCTCTTATCAAACTTTGATAACTTTGGTAACTTTTGGCGGATTTTTGTCCACTTTATTTCATTTCTATTTTTTAATTGAATTATTCGAATTTTTTTAACGATAATACCAGTGCTTTAACTTCACGAAGAAAACCCCTCGCGAAAACGTTTCTAAATCTTTTGGCATCATTAGGTGCTTAACGAATTAATAACTGTCAACTTTTGTGACAGTAGTAAGTATATTAGCGTTACCGTCATTTCCCCAGCGGCCTTTTCTCCACGCCAACTTGTTTCCACATAGGCCTGCCTTCCCTGGTTTTCAAAGAATGCTTTGGGTTACATAAAAATAAAATTGGATAGATTATTTTAGTATTTGTGTTACCAGCTAGTATTTTTGTGTATGAAAATGTACGAAAGAATTCTATCGAAAATACAACACAAATACGTGCAGATTTATTGTTTTATAGTCCCATATAAAAATACAATACATCAAAAATTTCGCATGAATACACAAACAACACACAATAAAAATTTCTTTGCGGGGAAATCCGGGGGAACTAGCCCAGTTGGAAAAAATCTGGGAGGGGACAGGCCAACGAGGAAACGTGTCCATCATGGAATTGCGCGGTAGTTGGTTTTATCGTTTTATCTTCATGTGTCATGCGTGTGACAAATGTTATTTGTTGGTGTGTGTACATATTTACATACGCATAATTATACATTGGAATTGAACATAACATAGTATATTGAGTTTGCAAAGAATTCGAATCTGATTTAAATTGATTCATGTACACAAAAGACCAATCAAATCAAAGAAAAGTGTCTTTGCAAACTGGTAATTGCTTGTATTCACTGATTATGCTTTGTCTAATACAATTGGTGATGTTCAAATATTATTTGCAAATATGTAGCTCAGTTAATTTTTGAACAGGGTCTGGAAACTCTGGCACCAGATTTTGACAATAGGTAGTAAATTGAAATTTTAAATCACACAAATCCTACGCACTTGGCAAGAATTTTTTAAGGCGATTTTTTGTTATATGAAATAGTAATTGCGTCGGTAGTTATTGTTGGGTAAAAAATCCAAAATAATTTTCTCGTAATGATATTTATATATGCAAATGTTGATTTCTTTCTTGTCAAATTAATAAGAAAACCAAAAGGATATCAGTCAAACATAAATCTACCACGACAGATGATGTTTTCGCTGGAATACCACCATGAACAAGATTAACTGCCAGAAAACTGGTATTCATGTGTACATGTACTTATGTAAGTAGTATGTAAAAGTGGGTACTCTCAAGAAAATCTGATACAATATCGTCATTATCATCACTAGATTTGCACTTTGTTCATGCACTCAACTATTGGCTGGTGGTCAACTTGGATGGACTTTTTGACTTTTGTACTTTGTAAATATACTACATGTTGACCACACCAGACTATACGAACGTTGCCATTTGTGAGTCATTGTCGCCCACGCAAACACATGTACACGCATATATGTATACAACATTTAATCTTGAAATTGTACAAGCAATTTTTCCATGCGTGTGCATAGAGACATCCTGTTCCCAATGTTAGTCAGTTTTCATGGAGATGCTGTGTAACAAATTACGTTTTTGCAAAATATACTTATTTGTATTGAGATGGGGCTTTCACATAAGTACATATGGTACATAAATTATACTATCTTCGATTCATTGCAGTTGTGGCCGTTGTGGGTACCGTCATATTTTTTTTTTTTGATTTTACGGAATATGGACGAAGTAAGCAGCGTAGTGCATAATAAACGCGTCTCCGCTGTCATCCAAGAATTTCTTACCACACAGATCATTTCTAAAACAAACATAAAATTGGATATGATGGACATAGATGACCACGAGGGACCACGAATGCATCGCATGTTTCATAAATCAAAGTAATATCTATTCACAAGCTAATTATTATTTCTGTGCTGTATTGGTAGATAAACGCTTTGAAACACTATATCATCTCTCTAAATGTAAACTTCAACACCAAGGGCTTGAGCTGGACAAATATTTTATTGTGTATTGAAGATAATAGCTCGTAATGTCATGTTCTGTATGAACACATTTATGAATAATATACGCTTTCAGTCAAGGACAATGACAATGCTTTAGCAAATACAATTGTCAAACCAAGAGTACTCGTGAGTATGGGCACACAGCAGTATGGAGTTTATGTAGGTTGTTGGCATTCTCACATCGAAAGCATTCCGTGCACTTTTGTTTTAACACTTTATCTACGTGTTTTAAAATAGATATATGCAATATGCACAGAGACAAAAGCATTTCCAGGATGACATTTTCATCAGTTTACGAATTTTTCAACCAATATTGATAAGTTTAATTACTCTAAAAAATCCAATTCTATTGAAAATATCACTAGCACGAGTCCTTTGCTGGTATACTTTGATGAATATTTCGCCTCCATGTAAACATATGCAATTAAATCGAATCTATGTGTGCACTTCTATGTAGTGAAGTGTTAATACACTGCAATCCAGCAATGCATGTCCTGGTCCTGGTCAAAGTTAAATATTATGCGATCATTGATCATACAAGAAATGATAAACACTCACGTGTGAGCCTGTTGATAATGATATCATAGCTAGTGATGAAGTCTAAAGGGGAAACCAACAAATGTGGAACAGTGTAATACGTTATGATATGCGCCAATATGTATGGATGATGATGATGATGGATGATGACGATTGCTTACTCCTCAGTCCTCAGATTCATATTATCACCATTGCAGCAGCAGCATGACTTTTGTCTGATATGTGATGTATGTGATGTGACTATGACCGATTTTCGTCATGAATGCCGAACACCTTCATTTTCTTTTGGACAGGATAATGAGAATCTGACCAGTCTAGTATTGCGCTGAGGAGGATGACCGGCAAAAAAAATTAAGCCTGGTGAAATTTCGGAGCTAGCCAAGTATTAATAAATTGTTTTAATTGTTTCTAGTGTGCGATAATACTGCATTAAATTAATTTAAAAAGTGAAACTGGTCTATTTCTTCACCGAAAATGGCCGTGTTGGATTATATTAAACAGAAGGTAAAAGAGATTGCGGCTCGAGTGTTTGTGTTAGCCGTCGGTGCATTTTACGCTGGTGTTACCTTAGCATCCTTGATATTCAAGAGAATTAGACATGGCAGTGACATTTGGCTTGTGAAGGAACGAAGCCTTCCACCACTTTGCCTACAGGATAGTGCATATGGACGACATGCGTTTGTGCGGCTGAAGGTAAGCAAATAAAATTAGAAACAGCTTATACGACAGCAGTAGCAGCGCTACTGCTTTCATTCATTTCAAAAGGATTAAATGAAAGCGTATTGACAGAGCTTTAGTTTTAGTTTCATCCTGTCATTAATTTTTAGGATTTGAAAATTCATTACGTTGAAAATGGAGACCGCTCAAAACCATTAATGTTGTTCGTGCACGGATTTCCAGAGTTCTGGTTTTCATGGAGACATCAGCTCAAGCACTTTGCTTCCACTCATTGGTAGGTTTACTTTTCATAAGATCTTATAAAGTAAACATTATATATCTACTGAATTGTACGCATGTTGAAACTAGAAAATGGGCATTTAAAGTAGAAGGAATATGATGATTGTAATAGCGATTGGATTATAAGTTGTGAATTGATTGCTGAAACAGGGTAGTGGCAATGGATATGCGGGGTTACGGTGACTCGGACAAGCCAAAGGGCATCAGTGAATACAAAATAGAGAAACTAGTGGGTGACGTGTGCGAATTAGTGAAGGCTCTGGGAAGGACCGACTGTACTCTAGTTGCTCACGATTGGGGTGGTGCTATCGCCTTTTCAGTTGCAGCTTACCAACCACAATTGGTGAAAAAGCTGATAGTTCTCAACTCCCCGCACCCGACAGCTTTCTACAAAAAGATTACGTCTTCTGTTACACAGTTTCTTAAATCCTGGTAAAATATCAGCTTTTTAGTTGACGAATTTGTCATAGAGTAAAACTTATTTGTTGAAACCTTCCTTATTTCAAAATCGTATTTTATAATATAAACATTCACTAATTGCTATTGACACAGGTACGTTTTCATGTTTCAACTTCCCTTCCTTCCGGAAATTTTCTTTCATACTGAGGACTTGGCCTGCTTTGAACGAATGTTTGCCAATGCCGATAAAAGAGCAAATATCTCAGAGGAAGATTTAGAAGGATATAAGTACACATTTTCTCGCAAAGGTATGCGTAAGAACTACTCTTATTTTTATCATGCGAATATGTATTAGTTCAGGCGTTTAATTTTTCAATTTCATTTGACAGGAGCCTGGAGCCCACCTATCAATTACTACAGAGCCTCCATGTCTGGGAAGAATATAGTGACACCAAAAGTCCTTCCTCCAATTACAGTGCCAACATTGATGATTTGGGGAGAAAATGATCTAGCCCTTTCCAAAGACCTGCCAGAACTTACTCGTGAATTTATAGATGATTTGGAAATTAAATATATTCCCAATGCCAACCATTTTGTTCAACAAGACAAGCCAGATGAAGTCAACAGAGCAATCGAAGACTTTGTCGGATAATAATAATGATAAATTATCTTAACTAACTGAACTTAATTACTCAATTACTGAGACGAGTGGAAATAAAGTATAATTTTCAAAAATGGTTTTTCAATTTTTAATAAACCTATTCAAAAGATCACCAGACATACAAATTCCATGTTGCACAACTCGTTCCGACTGTGCGTGATTGAAATCTTTGTAGATAAAAATAAAGTGTGATGATGATTCCAGGAAATCGTAAACGAAAAAATTATTTCAAACCACACAATCAGTAGACATTGTATCCCGTTTTTTCAAAAAAAAACTTGAAGTATTTTTTATATTGCAACACATTTGGTTTTAAAGTCTAAAAAATTCACGACTGCCCATAATATTGGTATAAATTTAATGGAATTGGTTCATGGCCATGAAGTTTCAGCAGATTACTCAAATGATCAATTCCTCTGCTGATGACAGATTTAATTTCAGTAGGATATTTCGCCATTCGCGTCACATCCTTTCCTACGTTTCCCATTTGTATAGAGTTTGCCCTGCGAAACGAGCCTTCCAATTTTACCTAGAAAAGTACAAGCATTCTAATTTAAAACAGATCTGCTTAAGAAAATTCCAAAAATGTTATTTTCAGACCACGAAACTCTTACCTTAAAACATGGGCTTAGAAGGTACGGACAACTGTGATTTAGGAAGCTACATACTTTCTGAAGATTTTCCACCGGATTTAGACGAAGAAGCTCGTAATGCACTACCAACAGCGTGGCAGGAGAGTCGATCCAACTTTTTGCCAAGGATAGCCAGCCATAGGCCGACTGAAGTAGAAACATGGGCCAGTCTATCAGATAGCAGTAGTGCATGTGTATTTTTTGCATGTTATCAAGTTACCCCAACATTTTGTCTACAATCCATATTCCATATTATAACATGTAGTAAATATACAATTGCATTTGCATGTGTTTTACGATTAAGGACGACAAGCAAGTGCTAAAAACAGCAAGGGGTAATTTCTTTTTACTCTTTGCGACCTTTTTTTGCATAGTGTACCTTTATGGTGATATGGTAATAGATAAGCCTTTCCGGTGTGTCCTGCTTCCAAATAGTTTGCAAATGAAAGTACCGCTGGAAATGGTTCTCTGATGAGGAGAATCGCTCGATTTATGTGCATCCTTGGACTGTATTTTTCATGGAACTTTTGAACTATTGTTCTTCCTGAATGCCATACTTCCCGTTCTCCCAGGAATCCTATTTATGCCAGCCAAAAAAAAATCAATTCCCCTATCAATAAATAATTTGTTTGTTTGTGCGCCTCGCGTTATTTACTCCACTTTATTTTATTGTTTTTTTTTCAATGTGTATGCAAAAAAACGAAAACACAAGCGGTATGACGTGTTGATGAGAAAAAAAAACGATTTTGTTCATGACTTTTTTGTGTTTGTGAAATGTTTACCTCTAGCAAAAAGTTCCATGTCAAAGTAATAGCTACCGGTGTACACACCAGTAGCTAACTGGATCAGGTGCCGAGTCCAAGTGTTCCCACTTCCTGGGTATGATACCAATCCCGTTAGATCGAATGTTTCGTCTTCATATAAACTGTAGATAGTAATCAAATGAGCCCGAGTCAGTTTAAGTTTAATAATATATCATCACCCAAATACGTGCACATACTGTTTAATGGCCTTCTTCAAAGCGATTTATTTATTTATATTATTAATAAAAATAAATGTAATATGCAAAAGTCCGTTTGGTATATATATTTCTTGAATTGACCAATTTTTTCTCCATAGACGCCAGGTCGGTCTTGAGTATTTGCATTATCACCATTAACAAGTGCATGTAACCACAGTCTCTTATTTTTTATGCCTGTTTCCCTTGCAGCGTCTAAGGAGCCCTGCAAATGCATCTGTTTCTGGAGAGACCATCTAGGGCTGATTTACCACACTTCTTCGCTGAAGCTATTTTTTGTTACTATCAGTTCGCATGTCTGCGTTAAGATGTAATCCAAATCGCTACTGTGAATTCTCACTTCCAAGAAAGAGCAAAAACTCAACCTCAAGAGCTCAAAGAAGCGAACTCAAAAAAGTTTGAAAGATTTCATTTGAAGAAGTATTTAGACAACAGGAGTATTTATAAATCGAAATTTGTTTAAATTATAATTTAAATTAGCACCACTTACAAAAGCCATATTCATTAAGGCTGCTGCTGTGGCACGATGATTTTTCCACTAATTATTATTCATTTACAAGAAGTAAATTAAATGCTAAAAACAGCTTCCCCATAATCAGCAAAATATTATCTAGAACCAGAAAAACATTTTTCCACATGAATGAGCACACTTACAACTTAATCTTCAACTTTTTCATGTGGTTAACAAACAAATGAGTTCATTTACATGAAAATAAAAGCCGTGTTTTCATCCAAAGAGGATGGAACAGGCAAATAGTCAAACTAACACAAATTATGTATACATGGAAAAATGAAAAATAAATAAATCTGGATTCTTTATAATGGCTTGGTTCTCATGAATTTATCAATCAGTCTCAAGTAAGTGCCAGACTGAGCCAAAGTTATATGTACATATACTTATGGACAAAGTATGACCACAGAGAAGTGGCAGAGCATAATATTTTGTTTGACAAGTTTTTTTATGTACATATTATTCTGTTTTTGGATTTCTAAGTGAGAGTGAAGTCTGAAAGGAAAATTTAGTTGGCTGCTTGCGGTAAAGATAGATAAGGTCGTTTCTCGTCGTTGATGGAATAAAGAAATAATGTTATCTTGGATTAAGTTAAGCACACTGGCAACAGTGCTCGCTGTAGGAGTGTCAGGCGAGTATAGTTTCAAAACGGGCTATTATGACGTACCCGTAAGTGGCAATATTTTTAGAATACAAAACGAAAACATTTGAGAATGCTGAAAACATCATTTGGTATCTTTATCAAAAATAGTTGGACCACTTTTCCTTCACAAAATGTAATGTCACGTTCCCCATGAAATACATTTATAATGACACGTACTTCAACGAGACTGCTGGAGGTCCAATATTTTTCTACACTGGAAACGAAGGGGATATCGAGTGGTTTGCCAAAAATGCTGGCTTCATGTGGGATATTGCACCCGAGTTTGGAGCACTTTTACTGTTTGCTGAGCATCGATACTATGGAACATCCATACCTTTTCAAGACAATTACTATACTGTATGAAATCCAAAAAAGTGATTGAAATTCATTTGATTTACAAAATGTAGCGAAAAATTACTTAAAATTTGATTATCATGATACTCAATAGGACCCCGAGAAATCCGGTTATTTGACTAGCGAACAAGCTCTGGCAGATTTTGCGGACTTTTTGTACGCTTTCAGAAAGACGAGAAAGGGCGCAGCAAACAGTCCCATCATTGCATTTGGTGGATCGTATGGAGGAATGCTAACAGCATGGATGCGTGCAAAGTATCCTCATATTATTCAAGGGTATTGTGTCACAATTAATACGACTTGCTTATAATCCACAGTAAGGCTTAGGCAATTAATGATTAATGAATTAGTTTTATAACATATTTTCCAATGATTTCTCGACAGAGGGATCGCAGCTTCAGCCCCAGTTCTGCAATTTGAGGGAATCACTCCCTGTAATGCTTTCTCCAAAATAGTCACACAAGACTTCACCAATGCATCTCCTAATTGCTCATCCTTAATTAGAAAGTCATGGGATATTATTAACAAGTTTGGAAAAAATGGTATGTCCAAACACTGATACTTCGTTTTTAGTTCACATGAATAAAACATCATCATTTTGTTGCAGTTGTAATATCTTTTTTTTAAATGCATAGATGCTGGTCGTGAATGGTTAGCCAGCACATGGAAGCTTTGCAAGCCATTGAACTCTTCAAAAGATATAGATGACCTCAAAAACTGGTTAATTGAAGTTTATGGTAATCTGGCAATGGTCGACTATCCTTACCCAGCATCTTTCCTGGAACCTCTGCCTGCTAAACCTATTCAGGTCAGGTTCATGAATAAAAATTCTCTTATTTATGATAAATATTTTTCTCTTGTTAAATAGTTGCATGCATTGCTGCTCCATAATTTTCATACTGTTAATATTTTTCCAGATATTTTGCACAGGCTTGAATGATTTTGAACTCAACGACAAATTCTTGCTAAAAACCTTATTCAAAGCTGTTAACGTTTACTTCAATTACACTGGGTCGACATCTTGTTTGGATGTCTCACAGCAAGATTCTGGTTCCTTAGGGGACCAAGGATGGAATATACAGGTAAACAACCTTCGACAGCAATATCGAAAAACAAGCACAGCTTCAAGCTTATTGAAATTTTTGCACCTTGCCATATTTTGCTGCTGAAAGCTTATAAGTTATAACCAATAGCTGTCTAATATGCAGAACAAAAATTAAAAATATCACTTTTTTATCGCAGAGCTGCACTGAAATGGTAATGCCAATGTGTAGCGATGGAGTCAATGACATGTTTGAGCCTGTTCCATGGAACTTTACGGCTTATGAAGAAAATTGTCTCACGCAATATGGATTACGACCAAGACGGAACATGGCAGAAATTATTTATGGCGGGAGAAACATTCGCGCTTCTTCCAACATTATTTTCAGGTAGACCACCAAGAGCGTCCACACATCACATAAATACACATGTTACAAAGTTACTTTCTATTTACATTCTCCAATTGCTGTCTCTCATTGATTTGCATATCTACCAGCAGAACATTAATGCTACTCCTCTAATCACTTATTTCTCTGTGCAGTAATGGCCTATTAGATCCATGGTCTGGAGGAGGTTTTTTGGAATCCCTCTCTGATTCGTTGATTGCAGTTATTATACCGGAAGGCGCTCACCATCTCGATCTGCGTGCCGCACACAAAGACGATCCTGCGTCAGTCATACAAGCGAGGCAGATTGAAAAGGAAAATATCCGTAAATGGATAAACGAGTATCACAGAGAGCGGAAATCAAACAATGAAATCAGGAGATTTGAAGAAACTAGTTCAAGGAAGAACGAAATTCATGAACCCTCCTCTTCACTAGATACTAGTGAAAGTGTAGAATGGTGGTGATAAGGTTTCCCAGCCAGTTTTTATCGTTTAAGAATATTACTTTCAGGTGACAATAATAATTATACATTGAATATTTGACCTCATTTGACATTTGAAATATTTAAATTATTCATTCTTCCTAATTAAAGTTTCGTTTATCCATGCTATCAAATGATTTTTATACAATACTGTACAGAGTTTTTAAAAAGTTGTCTAATAAAATATTTTACACACAGTGAAACTACATAAAAAGGAACACAGCAAAGTAGCTCCTGTAAATCCTCATCTCATGGTCAAGTTGGCTGTGTTATTGGTGACACAAAAGTAAGTCATTCTGTGTAGATTTTCATGAAATATTGCTGATGCTGGCAATAAGCTGATTTTTTGAAGTAAATACATACATTTTGCTATTGATTCATTAAAATATACGATAACTTTTTGAACTATTGCCTTGTCATAATTTTAAATGAAAACAGGACCATATATCATAATTTTGTCGACTAAAGCATTAATTTCAGTTCCTAGGAAAGAAAATAACAAAATGTTATTATAAATCTAAATCATTTGCTGTTGGAAACGTATTTTGTCTCTTTAAAAAAGTGCAAACTCGACAATTTCGCAAAATTGAAATCTTTCTTTGTTCGTTATTAGGATTCTCGGAATCCTATTGAAAATGCAATGTACGTATAGTGTATGTTGGTTCCGTGTGTCCGTCCGTC
>JAQFZG010002477.1:0-16489 GCA_034695465.1 Entomobrya nicoleti
GGCTACACGCTGCTCGCTTGATTTATGGCTGGTCCATCTATTTATAAACACCTCATTATGCTGCTCCTGCTTTTCATGACTAGTATAAAAAAAAGCTAGCAGAATGCTACAAAAAATATATAATCCGCTTCTCTCTCTCTTGCTCCTCTCTAATACTTATGTGTACAGAGAAAAAAAAGTATAGAGATTCGCATGACGGAGTAATCGCCTTTTTTTACATCATCACCATCACTACCATTAGTGATTCTTATGTAGTTCTCCTACTTATCGTGTACATTGTAGAGGTATGCCATGCCATGCCATGCCATAAGCACTATGGTTATGTAAGGAGTGACGATGACGATAGAAAATAACCAGAAGACCCGTGCCGTTGTTCGTCCGTCAGAATACGTAGATCACGACCACCACCACCACCATCACCTTGTCTTCTTGTCTTGTAGTGTATTTTTTTAGCCAGTTTTATCATCAGACAAGATTAAAGGTCAGAGGTCATTTTTTTGAACATTTGACTTGAATGTCTGATGTCTGCATATAATAAACAAGTATAGCTATGTTGATTTAAAGCCTTGCGAAAAAAAGGTCTGAGATGATAAAAATAAATAAAAAGTTTTATTTTTATTTTCCAAGATTTTCAACAATGAATCATCAGATAATGATGAAAAATTGCAAAATTTAATTGCCTATTAGCATAACAAATACTTAGAAAAGAGATATATATTTTATCCTTGTTGAGCAAAGCTGAATAAATGGAAATTGGTTGTTTAAAAAATAAAAATAAAGATGTAAAATGCCAATGTCATTTGATGGCTGTTATAAAAAAAATGATGATTATTTTGATTGGCTGTGTGCCTTATTTTTTTTTTCTTCAAAGGTTTCAAAGAGAAAAAAAAAGTTTGATTGCCTTTCCAACTTATTGGTATAGTTGTCTAGTTTTTTTCTTCTTCTTTTGCTGGAAATTGCTTTGGGGAGTTTAGCAATAATAATATTAGAATATTTTTCACAGTAGTTTGCATTGAATAGGGGGATAGAGTACAGGACTGAGCATACTAAACTGAGAATCAACTTATTTCAACTTTTCCTCTTCAACACAAACTTGTCATAATGACTGTGATTTTTTTTGAGAGATTTTCATGTTGAATGTGAGAGTTGAGTTGAGTTTCTAATTCCACGATCAACAGCATAGCAGTATAGCAGCAGGAGAGAGAGAGAGAGACGAGAGATCAATCAAATTGGATGATGAGCTTCTCTTCAAGCTTTCTCTTTCACGTTACCTTGGTATCATGATAGCATGTGTGTACGTAATAGACATACCATATCAACCATCATCATTATTATCGTCATGGAAGCGTAGAACAATGGGATTAGAGAGAGGAGGAGTACTCATGATTAGATATTGGATAGCTCTCATGGAAAATTTCCTTTGGGAATTTTCTTTTCTCCAGCCTACGCTCTCCAGGATGTCGTAGGCTGGAGAAAAAAAAATGCATATCTGAGGAAATTAAAAAAGTAAATTAATATTTTGAGCAGAGAGGCATTATTATTTTTTTTTGAAATGTCAGCTGTTTTTTGTTCAACCATCATATAAAAAAAGGGATAAGAGTCTTCGAGACATTTTTATTGAACATTAGCCATGTTTTTCAAGACGTGAGCTTGTAGAGGATGATGAGGATAGTGATGATGATAGTGGTATTGTTAGTGGTTTAGTTGCCACTCTGTCGTGAAATGAATAAGAAAATGGGATGAATGAGCGTGAAATGGTAACGGTTTAGTTGTTTTGATGATGAATACTGATACGAGTTAGTAACGGCCACGGCACGGCCTCCCAACCCAAAAACCCATTCATATCCCAAAAGAGCAGAGCTGAGCTGAAGAAGAACAAGTGGAGAGGAGGTGTGTGCGTTTTCTGTATACAAGGCTTGTTAGAAAAGCTCATGGGGCCAAAAAGGAGAAGAAAGATTTTTTTTATATATATTTATGTATGTCTTTATATGCGGTTAGTTGGCTCATTGAAAAAGATCTATCCAACTATCCAATCCAATCCAGAGACCACATTCTTGTTCCATCTAACTTACAGTGTAGCAATGTGGAAATCCAAAGGATCCTCTTTTCTCCTCATAACTGTCTACATTTCTCCATTAATGCATTATTCTCCTGTGAAATATGGTCTCCAAAGTATCTACTTAACTGATGAGCTCCCATCCACCACCGACAATCTTATAAACTCCCTTCTTTTCTTTTCCCATTCTTCTTTTAATCCTTCTCCTTCCACATTACATTACATTCCAGAGGAAGAGAGAGAGAGGGAGATCGACTGGAATTGTAGCAGCATTAATTTCTAGAGCACCAGAGAATGCAGTTAAATGCTGCGGTGGTGGTGGCGGTCGTATATACGCTAGTGGTGAAGATGATGGTGGTGGCAGGGCTAAAAAAGGGATATGGTTCATCATTTTCTTCCCAACCCCCCTTTTTCCCACAAACAAGTGGAACAAATGGGATTCGGAGAAATGAGCAGAGAAAGAAAGAGAGAGAGAAAACCATAAAAGAAAATTCTTGGAGAATCCAAGGCAAAGGTAGCCAGCCACCACATTTATACTACCATACCACCACAGCCAAAAAAATATACTAACGATCTTTTTTTCCCCTTGTAATAATAACATATGCATTTGTGAAAATGGAATTGATTACTTTACATACTCAAGACTTTTTTTATCCACCATCACCACCACCACAAAGAAGAATGGAAGCATTTGCCAAACAAGAAACAATAAAGAATGGACTTTAAAAAATATAAATTGTTGGGTGCAATGCAGCAAACATTTATTGGTGACATTAGTCATTCTTTTTTTTATCCTATTACCTTTCTCCATAAAAATTATACTTAAACAAAAAAAAATCTTCTTTTTTTTACCAACAATACACTTTTATTTCATCTCTAGCAAAAAGTTTATAAAAGGGTTCTTTTTTTGAAGAAGAAGAATCAGGCTAATTTTAAGCGAGTGGTGGGTTGGTGGTGGTGGTGGTGAATGAATGAGGATAATGATGATGATGCTCTGACGAGTGGAGGATAATGTGAGAGTGTAGTGTGTAATGGTAGATTAGAAACACGCACTCATCCAGCTATCCAGCCATCCATCTGCTCCACTCCACTCTCTACTCCATCCAACCAAACTGCATCCCATATCCCAACCCATCCATCCAAAACCATCATCCATTCCATTGTATTTAAGATGGAAACAAGTACGGTTCTCTCTTCTCTCCTTTTATGATGGGATAGCTAATTAGAAAAATAAAGTGGTCGAGAAAAATAATGTGAGGAGGAACTGGCGAGATGGATGGATGGATGGTTTAGAGAAGTACAAGTGGTTTGGTTTGTGTTCCTCTCTCTCACTCCTTTCGCTGTGGGGGCTGATGAAAATGGGAAATATGACTTAAATATATATACACAATGCACATACTTTATCAAATGTATGAAAATATACACATCTCATATTCTAGAGAAATGTGAAGGTAAGCAAATCAAATAGAAAAGAATAACTACTTATTCCACTGCCGTAACTTCTTGCGAATAAAAAAACTTTTTTTTTACCTTGTAAACCGCATACTGAATATATACACTAAAAATATATACACAAGTATATAACTTTAGTATTGATCTTGATATATTTCATATGTATGCTTGTTTTATATGGTATATTTTTACGCACTGGTTGTTGCGAAAATGAGTCTCTTTCTCTTGCTATTCCTCTCGTTACATGTTACATGAGCTGAGAAGGAAGAAGAGAGAGAGAAAAAAAGGCTATTTTAGTGAGCTGAGCTGTTGTTTAGTTAGTTAGAACGCCGGGTATCTAGTATCCCCCACCATACCACATCCTTTTATCCAATCCACCAGGATGAAAAGGCAGTGGCGGTGGTATGGTGGTATGATGGTATGGGTATGGTGGCATGGCACAGTGGTCGTATAAAAAAAAAGCTTACTTGGAATAAGAGATGCTGTTATATCCACACTATTATTGCTTCTCTCACACAAAACAAAACGATTCAACATGAAAATGAAATTCCTGGAGAAGAGCAAGAGCAAGAGCAATGCTAGAAAATAGCTCTCTAGTATTTCCAGTGAAGAGGAATGAAAATGAAGGTAAAAAAAACGGGATAGAGAATATTCTGCTCATTCTTTACTCAGCTCCTCACTTTACATTAGTCAGTCAACCAAGTGTGTGTGTATATATACATAGTATTCTGCCATTATTTCCTCAAACAAGTACAACTAACTGCTACACTTACATACAGACATATATACATATATAAAAAATATGGTTTATAAAATATTATTATATATATGTAAAAAAATGGAATAGAGGTGGAATTTTTTTAGTGGTAGTACAATGACTACAACTACTACCTGCGCAATAAAGTCAGTCATCAAATGTAAAAAAAATATAAGAGAAGCGATTGAATGCAGATGTTCTCGTTTGAGTATTTTTTTTGTCGGTTTTGAGAATAAAGATGCTTTCTTTTCTCAGTCAGTATTATTATTTTTTTTTCGGGAGCAACTTAATCGACTACCGTAAAGTTTGTCAATTGCCACTCATCCAAAGTAATGGATGTAGTTTCACAGCTCAGCACAAAAAGCAAAGAATACACACACACACATTTCATTGCACTACTCCACTCACTTTCCCACCATTTTTACCTACTTTCTCTCTTCTTCGCTTTTGTCACTTTTTTTCTTCTTTCTCTTGTCTTTTCTTGAAGGTTTGTGTCTAAATATAGCAGAGAAAGTTCTACGGTAAACAACAAGGTAATTTTTTTCCCCTTTCTCGCAAACTCAACAGTGAACAAAGCAGAGTGATAAAAAAATATATTACAAGATGCAGAGATTGTGTGTGTGTGTCCTCGTCGTCATCTTTTTCTGGTGATTGCCATCATGGGAAAGTAAATGGAGTTTGGATAGTTTGATGACAGAATCTTTTTTTTTTTTGGTTGCTGCCTTTGCAAACAGTTTTGTTTGTGCATTTTTTTTTCTCGCTGAATCTACACCTAGTTTACTTGAACAAAAAAAATTGAGTAATGTTTGAGCATACAAACAAGTTAGTCATAACTTTTTTTTTCTTGCCATTTTTTTAAAACTTTTATTTTTCCTTAAGAAAAAAAACGCAATGAAATTTAATATCGTTTCAACGAGAACATTTGTAATGTTGATGCATGTAAAAAACTTTTCAAGGGAAATAAAAAATGGAATGGAATGAAACATTGTGAAATTAGCTATCTATCAAGGTAACTAGGAAGACAAATATACTTTTTTTCTTGAATAATAAATGCTTTCTTAAATTTCCAAGAGCAAAGAAAGGTGGTTCCTGTTCCTCTACTCTTTTCCTGGTTTATTTTTAACAAGAGGCAATAAAAAAAAGTGTCAGGATTTTTTTTATTGATTATGTAAATCAAACTTGGTAAGTAAAAAAAAGAGAGATGAGAGGGTTAAGCTGGAAGTCTAAAACAAAATTACAGGTATCATTCAAGCTAATCTCTACTCAATAGAAATTTATACGAAGGAGGAAAAGGCTTTTTAAATTTTAAATAAAAAAAAGTTGAACAGTGTCTCGATAAAATTATCATTTTTGATGGGTTTTGATGTGTATTTGAATTTATTTTTCTTCTTCGTGTTCAAGGCTGAAATGCAATGGGAACGTACTTGAAAATATTGATCTTTCCAAAAAAAACTTCGTGTATACATGTATACATATATACTTGATATAATGTATACACATGAAAAGGTTGAAAGGATGCGAGTTATCTGCAAGGTTTTCTTTTTTTTTTCAGTCAGAGGAATAAAAAAGAACCAAAAAGCTGACTGACTCAACTGAACTCAGAAAAAAATATAAAAACGACTTACTTACTTTTTTTACCCAAAAAAAAAAGGCTCACAGAAAAAAATAAAGATGTGATGTAGCTTGAATAAGAGAGAGAGAGGAAAAATAGCGGAAAAGACACGTTTTTATCGATTTGCGTGAGATGGAGAGAGGGAAAGCGAATTTGATGTGTTTTTGAGGGATTGCTGCTACTGCTGCTGATGTTGTGCTGCTGCAAAAGTTGGCTGGGTTCTTTTTTTTTGCAGCGAGCTTGCGAGCGATAGTGGCGGCGGTGGTTGGTGAAAGTGGTGCAAAGAAGCTGCTTTCCTTTTTTTTGTTACAATTTTTTTTATGTAATACTCTGCATCACATCTTTCTTCTTCTAATTCAACCTACAACTCATTCAATGCTAACTTGACTTTACTCCTACCCAAAAAAAATACACGGCTGAAAATAAAAATGGAATGGAAAGTTTCAAAGAGTGAAAGAATGAATGGATGGAATAAAATCTATTGATAAAAAAAAAAGATTTTTCAAATCCATTCAATTTGAAATGTATTCAGAATAAAAAAAAGTAAATAAAAAAAAATTATACAATGGTAATTGATGTAACCGGAATAATATATATATATTTTATAGTGGAGTATCTTTGAAAGATTTCAAATTATTGGCTATCCAAAAAATCCACAGTTGAAAGCATACTAATAACCCAATCCACTCCAATCCACTGAATTGAAATGGATGGACTTTGGTCTTATTAAAAATTATTTTAATACCAAAGCGTAAATATCCTTTTTAGTAAATCTATTTTTATCCCATTTTCAAACAGGTTAATTTTTTATTTTTTCGCTTTATAAAATAACAAGTGACAAGATAGATACTCAATCAGACTATCAGTTAGTCAGTCTTTTCTATACAAAAAAAACATGGCCAAACTTGTATATTGAATTGAATAAAAAAAGCTCAATTCTCACTCCTTCTTCCCCAACCCAACCAAAACCAAACCAAACCTCGTTTCAATTTCAATACTATTTAGACGATATGGATGGATGACTGGATAGATGTGATTCGTGCATGCTATTATTATTCAGTGAAACGACCAGATATGCAAATCACGGGAGACACAGTGAGACCGAGAGAGAAAGAGAGACAGAGAGAATGAAGACAAGGGAAAGTACAAGGACTTTTTGCATAAACATATGTAAAACAGTTAAAAACAAAGCTTTCTCTCTACCACCAACGAGAAAAAAAACACTTAATACCTAAAATGCCATCATAGCCTATTTTGCTACCTTCAGCCTCCCTCCTCCACCACCTCCACAAAAAAAAAGCTCAGCTGCCTCCAAAGATGCATGCATGGCCGGTCCTCCTCCTCCCATCACGATAGATATATTTATCTGGAACGAAGCGTAAAGCGGAACAAGCAGTTTCCATCTCTCTTTCCCAAGTCAGTCAGCAGAATAGACAAAATTGGTTAGTGATTCCCAGTGAGTGTATTAATATTTCATGTATTTCACCGAAAAAAGAAAATTGTCCATCTGTCTTTTCACAATTTTTTTTAGCACAATGTAGGCTTTTTGAAAAGCTACAAATATCCAAGTTGAACTTGGCTACATCCGGTTTAGTCCACACAGTCATTACAGAGATACAAAACTCCATGTCTTGTCGAGACGGATAAATATGCAAATAACTTTCCACTGATTTTTTCCCACTGATTGTCTGATTGCACTAGATCCACCATTCTTACTACCTCTCTCTCTCTACCATTTATACAACAACAGCAGCTTCAACAAAAGCGACATTTTTTTTCAGAGGGAACACGTGAAAGTGAGCGCTCTCTCTTTCCTATCGCTCTCGTGCCTCTGGATTTGCTGATGTATTGAATAAAAAATGGAATCACTGAAAGATGGCTGCTCTTGAATAAAAAAAATGCAGAGTAATCTTTTTTTTTTGAAGTTCTTGTATTTCATATTATTATGATATATATATTTTTTTGGCTGGCTGTGTCAAATATTACCTGAATGAAAAAGCCATAAAAAGCATGCATTCCGAGACAAAGTAGAGTGTATGTGCAACCACTTGAAGCTATCTTAAAAAATATTTTGATCATTCAAAGTTTTTTTTTACAAGATGCTTCGCAACTTTCCCTGCTTTACTTACAAACTTTTCTTTTTTGCCTTGTCTCTTTCCCTTTTAACTTTTTTTTTATCCAAAAGAGAAATAAGAAGGAAAAAAGTTGGTAATATTGAAATATATTGGGTGGTGGTTGGTAAGTGTACAAGTGTAAGACAAAACCATTGGAGAACTATAAAGATTTTTTTTATGAAAATTTATGAGCTCATCGAAGATTCCTCCTACGCCTTTTTTTCCGGCATAGCTCTCTCGCCACTCAATAAAATGAATTTGAAGGAAACAATGAGCTGGGTTGAAAGGTGAGGTGAGGTGAGTTGAGGTGATGAGGCGAGCCGCCACCAAACACAAATCTCGATGTCTATGACCACTTGACTTGAAATAATTTGCTGATCACAAAACTCCAACAAAAAAAAGCTGCATCAGCAAAAAAACGCTTATTTAATTTATACCTATTTTTAGTTAGCTACCTACACAAATATATATATTTTTTGTGTAGGAGCGAAAGGTGGAGCACTTAAAAAGTGTCAATTACACCCAAAGGGGTCTTATAAATAAAATAAAAAAGTCTACCTTGTTCGCTATTTCCTCACTCATTTTTTTTTCCAAGGTAGATAGTCCCAATACAACTATTAATATTCCGATTGTTACAGAGGTAAATAAATGGATATAGACAACCACCTTCATTTGCTTTTTTGTTATTCAACCATATTTATTAGAATTGAAAAAAATAGTTAGGGAATTTTTTAGGTGCGCTGTGGCTGTGGTGGGTTATCATCAGTCAATCTACATTTTTTTCAGGTAAGATTTTTTTTTCAAGATATCGCAAATAAAAGTCCTCTTCAGTTGAAACACTTTAAAAAGAGCCTTGTAAAGTAGTAATATTTACATGAACTCTGATTCTAATATAATTTATGATATATGTGATCATTATAATAGTTAGATTGAATTTGCGAGGAAAAAACTTGAAGTATTGCCGTTTACATATCATCAACATCGATAAAACCACTTAAGCTAATTTTTCTTTCAAGTTGCGTGCAAAGTAGTAATAATATTTTTTATGTAATGATTATAATGACATGGATATGTGAATTTATACAAGTGATTCACTTAAAGGTTTAAAATGCAAAAATAGATGATGAATAAATTTGTTTTTGAGCCTACTTTACTTATGTTTTGATGATATATTTTTAGCATATATTTATTTAATGCTGATAATAATAATAAAGGGATCAAAGTCAAAGAGAGTTTTTTTTAAAGCCGTCACGTAATTTTTGTAAAAATGCAATAAGCCAAACTGCATTCATCATAGTCGTTGTGCGAATCTTTTTCGTCGTTCCTCTTTTTTTATTTTATTAAAAAAGAGTGGCGGTAGATGTGGCTGCTGTTATAATGATTGATTTTCTCTTTTGAGCATCTGTTCCTGTGCTATGCTGAAAACTACTCTAAAAAAGAAAGCCATTTCCCTTCAATTTTTCCTTTTTCAATTTTTCTCACGGCTTTAGCCCTTAATACATTTGTCTTCCTTTTATACATTCAAGGTCTATGCTGTTATGCCATGGCAACATGTCAGGATGGTTAATATACCACCACCATTTTTTTATTCCTATTCTTTTTACAAAGTGAAAGTAGTCCTTTGCACGTTCCTCTGCGCTCTCTCCTTGTTATGCAGCGAATCCATCAAGGCAACTTTTTTTTTGGATAAAAGGTTTCATGTAAACTGTAAACGAAATCATTAAATGCTCAAAAATCACTTTATTTTCTTTTAAGTCCCCGTTTGCGTTTGACATGGACTGATGTGATGTCGTGTGAACGCTTTCTTTTTTTTACAGAGACCTTCTTCCTTTTCCCCCAAAAAAACAAATACATAATCTGAAAAAAGAAGAAGTGACTTTGGAATAAAAAAAGGAAGGAGATTGAGAGAGATTCCACTTGAAAACTTAAGGGAAAACTTTGTATTATTTTGTCTGTGATATGACTACAAAACGTTTTTGCGCCTTGTTCTGTGTCGACCTTGTGTTCACACAGTAGCAGCACAAGAACCAACACTAAAGTGCTCAAAAAAGATACAATCGCTTTTAACAAGAAAATGAGTGGAATGTTGATGATTTTGCCTGGAAGAAAAACAAGAGGCTGGATTGAAGAGAAAGTAAAAATCCTTTTCTTTTTTCCCCTATAAATAAATATCAACAAAATAAAAAACAGAAGGACTATCGACCTTTTTTTTCTTTCTCATGAAATAAAATATAATATATCGGTCAAGTCGACATATCTGTACACAGAACACATGCCTTGTAAAAAAATGCTGTGTTGATTTGATGATGATGACGACGACGACGATCGTCTCCAATATTTCTTCTGCTTGAGATGCAGACTGCAGACAGAAGCAAAGTTTTAAGAAGAGAGAAAAAGAGAGAGCATTAAAGTGAGGCACGTGATCTGAAAAACTTTTTTTTTCTTGGAGAAAATAAAAGGAAACAACAAAGCGGAGAAAATTGTTCTTCCTCTCTTCCAACCAACCAGCTTTACAAACAAGAGAGAGAGAGAGATTGTTGTAACAATTGACTTTTTTTCTTTCTTTTTTTTTGGCTGCTGCATTTAGTTCACTCACTTGTTTTTGTAGTGCAAGCACGTTTTTTACAAGAGTAGCAGCTCTCATTCATTCAACACAGAGAACAGCACACACACACCAACATTACTTATTCCCTAGTTTTTTTTAACAATAGCACAAGAATTGTCTTTCCCTGAGGCATCCTCACTAAAAAAATATAAGATGAAAAAAAGAGACACAAAAGAAAGTATTTTTCAAGTGTGATGGGATGATAAGGAAAAAAGAGATGATGATTGAAAAAACGATAAATTTCTCCCTTAAATATTCCATGAGAGAGAAAGTCTTTTATTCATACATGTTTTCATTATCATTTTATTTTATTTTTGTACAGTGAATGATGTACACAGCTTAAAATTCTTGTTGGAATGCACATGTTATTTTTTTCAAAGGAAGACAAGAAAGGCTTAAAGGTTTGAGAATGTCATGGAAACAGAGGAGAAAAAAATTAAATAATTGATGCTTATATTTTTACTAAGTGAATTTTTTTTCTTTTCTACTCTTTATGCATGTTAAAGGTAAAAAGGGGCCATTCTCTTGATCTGACATGTCTGAGCGACACAATCTTTTGTCAAGTTTAGCGGAAGATGGACAGTTGGACTGGAACTCTTTGAGTATGGCTCCGTGGCTTGGTTATGTAATAGCTTGGGTGGATATACACAGTACATATTGCGTACGTACCTAAAAGCCCCTTTTCTATTATTAATTCTTTTTCCTCTCTTGACTTTCTTGACTTTTTAGAGGCGCACTAGAATAACAAGTGTATTTGACTGTAAGTGAATGGTAATCCTATTAGGAGTAAATATTATTATCATTTTTTCCCCGTCGTTTTATTTTTTTTCCAAGAAAAAAAAATGTAGTGACAAGGACACATGTAAAAAATATATACACATATTTAGAAATGCACCCATGTTGCATAAAAAATATATATTTATGTACGTTTCCAATAAAAAAACATCATATTTTTTTTCTACACAGAAATAAATCAAGGATAATTGTAATATCCCATCTATATATTTTCTACTAACCTTTTTTTACACATCAACCAACAAAAAGGGAAATCAACCACTCACACAGCTATGCATACATAAATATATTTTTTTGGTATAAAAATAGCACACAGCTCTACCATTTTTTTTGCACAAATACCAAACAAATTGGGCACAATAATGTGACCTGACGTTACTCTTTTTACGATCATCATTAGCAAGGTTTCTTCAGAGGGAGAAAAAAACTAGACATATTACACACACTCACAATTGTACTATTACACTCGTTCTAGCGCACACTCAATTTCACATTAGATGAAAATCTGAAGATGACATGACGTCGTGGCGACGTCTAAATCGTACACACGAACGAGAAGATGATGATGATGATAATGATTAGAATGAGTAAGTTATGTACATGGACATGGCCGGGGTCTTAGGGCTTGGCGGACATTCTTTTTTTTGTACAAGATACACTTGCCTCTTTGTCCAGTACACTTTACTCCAACCTCTCAAGCTTGTAGTATATCTCGCCACTCTCCATCATCATCATCATCTCTCGTCATTATGTCATCCACATTTTAAGCGAAGGCCGTAGCGGCAAGCGAGTGAGTCGACTGAGTGAATGGTGAGTGGTGGTAAAAGCTAAATAGAAAGTTTTCTCCTTCTCACATCCATTCCATGCATCATGCATCCATCCATCCATCCTTTACTAAACTTGCCACAAAATATTCTACATATATAAATTATTATACATCTAAAAGTTTTCCTCTCTTATGCAGACCAGCAGCTATAGTTTATGTAGAGCCGCAGTCTGCGTCTGTCGACGTCCATTTTACCACCACTCATCATGATAAAAAAAAATATATATATACATGTGTATCTTTATTATATATACATATTGTAATGCATTTTACGACGATTAGGATGACAGGCAAAAAAAAAATATGAAGCAGAGGATCCAGATAATGGTTTCCATTTTCTTGTGTTGTCTATATGCCTAGTGGAGAGAGAGAGAGAGAGAGGCTAAGCCAAACTCAAACTCTTCTCTCAGCACGTCTCTCTCACTCTCAGTCAAGTCAACTCAGTTTTTAATGCACATCTGCCTACAAAAAATATATATAATGATACTAAAGGGAAAACGAAGAAGAAACGTGCTATGATGGTGATGGTGATGGTAGTGTGTATGGCCATGATGCAGAAGTAGAAGCAGCCAGTTAAAAAGAGCACTCTTATACTTTTATTATTATATATATTCTAGGTGTAGATTGCCAACAAGGCAATGTAGCTACAAATATACATTACAGCTGGATGGATGGATGGATAGTACAGTGGTTGTAGTGTAGTGAGTAGAAGCAATAAGGCACCCTAACAACCGAACCACCAAAAAAAACTATTTTCTCTTCTTCTTCTCCTTCTCTTCCTAGCTATTGTAGTGTGGCTGGCTATGCTGTGCTCAACTTTTACCCAAGCCATACATGCATGGCTGCATAATATAACTTTCTTTTTAACTCTTTTTCACTCCTTTTTCTCCTCTACCACTTTTTCTTCATGTTAGGCCAAGCTAAAAAAAACCACCATGTAAAAAACCACCACACACACACCATCACCATCATCATCATCACACACACATTCATACTTACTCCTTTTTACTTACATTTTTTGGGGGAAAAGCACCCAAAAAAAATAGATAACACAAAGCAGAATCACTCTATATACTTATTGTACAGGGAGAAAGAAAAAAAATCATGCTGCAGCTGTAAATGGTCTGTAATGTATCGTTGTTGTATCCACAATCCACACACACATATTTTTTTATAGTTTACCTCTATGACATGGACTATAAGAGAACGTTCTATTTCATCTGTGTATTTTTTTTACCCTATATTTCATATTGAATGCGGCGGCGACGGCAGCCAAATGGATATATGTATTATTATTTTTTTGCAGTATGCTTTTGAATATATTTGTATTATATGTTATGCCTTCAACATGGTATGCTAATGTATTATTTTTTTTTGTGGATGATATATAACCAACCATGATGATAATGATGATGGTGATATATATACACTCTTTCTCTCTGTATTTGTTATTATTATTGTTGTATATCTTTTGTGTGTGTGACTTGAGCGAGCGAGAGCTGAGTCTTTGAGAGAGTGTGTGTGTGTTTGGATGTCTCGTCGAGTAAACTAGTTTTCCATGTAATCTTGCCACGATGACGATGACGACGACTACAAAGCTATAGCATCATATCGCATCGCATCGCCGCCGCCATCGCATCTGCCTCACCACCACCACCACACACCAGTCTCTGCAGTTTACAACCACTGTCAACCATTTTATCCTCTTTTTATTCTGTATGATTCGACGATGGAGATGAGAAGGATTTCAAAAAAAGGAGAAAGGAGCACGTAGAACAACAAGAGAATACTTACTTTTCTTCACTGTCTCTTTTTTTAGTAGAGAGTAGAGTCCCTCTTTTCATTACAATATTTTCTAGATGCTATTCTCAGTTTTGTTTGTTGTTCCTGGAACACCGGAAAATGGAGAGAGAGAGAGAGTAAAACATACAGACTATTTTCATCTGCTTTCTCCATTACTTCTCATGAAAATTTACACAAGAATGCAAGAGGAAAAAGAAAGCTGAGAGTTGAGAGTACGTAGTAGCTTGGGTTTTGAGTTTAAGTGATGTATGTATGTATGAACGTGTGCGACAGCCCGCCAGTTAAGATAGCAAGTGAAAGATGTGTATCTTCTTAGCTTTCTCTCCATCTCACTCTAGTCTATAATCATAATAATGGTGGTGGTGGTGGAGGAAAAAAGTAAAGTAACTCGTCACAGTCACGGCAACAACATATCAAAATGGCAGTAAATAACATAGATTCAAGATTTTCACGCTTATATAATTCGTTACATGGGTTTTGTCGTTTGCACGTACATTACATATATATATCCCTCCCTGTATTACATGTCATGACGAAAAGAAGGAGAGAGAGAGAGAGAGAAATGGATATACGCATCAGCTTGTTTGTCCTTTTTCATACTTTTTTTTTGTTGTTCTTGTTATGCATTTTGTTTTTGTGCACATATGGCTGGAAAAAAGTAGAGCAAAGACGCTGCTAGTCCGCTCCGGTCATAGTCATCATGATGATGATGGAGACTCACTCACACACAAGTCAACATTACATTTACATTGGTTGGTAGAGAGAGAGAGAGAGGAGAAATGGTGATGGCGGTGGTGGTGATGATGATGATGATGTAAAAAAGGAAAAGAAGAATACATGCCATGTGATAATATGAATAAATTCATTATCATAATTTAATCATCGTCTAATTTGCTTCTGAATAAAGGTCTAGAAGTTAAGTTAAGTGAAAGTCAAAGAAGTTTTTTTTTGACAAGTGAAAAAAAATATATTCTCCAAGAAAATCCTCCAACCTGCTGCCTTCCTGTTTCTTACTTTATAGCTTTGCTAATAGTAACGTTAATTAATTTTCAAGAGTATTGAGCACCGACTTAACTATCCAATTAATCAAATCATATGATACCGTGCATACTTAAGTTACACATGTGCACTTTTTATTTTTGGTGGGTGGGATGTCGGTTAAGGTACATAAAAATTATATACCTGGTTTGTTTTTTTAAAGGGGAGCAATTTTGTTGATGTGACGTGGGAAATGTTACAAATAACCCAGATGTCTAAAAATATATGTGAATTTAAGGCAGGATGGAAAGTAGAATTTTTTTCTCTGTTATCAACAAAGTATATATATACATGTATGAGCATGTGGAAAATGTAATTAAACCTTTCCGAACGGATGGACGTTAAAACGGACACGCTTTTTCCCTCGAGGGGAGGAAAACATGAGAAGAACAAAATTTGTACATAATTTTGGAGGATTACACGAGGATACAATCGTGACGGCGATGATGACGATGATCATGATGATAATAATAATAAACTTGAAAGTCGACAAAAAGGATCACATCCATTCTCGTTTGGATAAAATGAATGTGAAGGGAAAATGGTATGGGATGCTGCTCCAGTGTAACTCACTGTGTGTGTGTCGGCATTTGCCTGGAGCAGCGACTAAAAAAAATCGATCGGTTAGAAAATGGATAGATGATGGCTTTGGATGGAGATGGAGAATAAAAGCTGCTTCTTCCAAAATAATATCCCATTTTCCCACTTTTTAATCATCAAGCCAAGCCAAGCCGCCGCGCTGTTGTGTTGTCACAACTGCGCATCATTTGATGAGGATGATGAGAGGATGATCATTAGATATCATGTGTGTCCGCAGTCCGCAGTCATACTAATATTCATATTTACAAAAAAAGGATAACAAATAGAAACACAAGAAATTTGTATGTTAATTTTTTACATGAAAATTCCCGCAAAGGTTGCCAAAGACTCGACATCTCCTCTTCTCGCACGTTCATTAGCAGAACTTATGCGATAGTGACCAACTTACTGCGTTTTAATATTGCCAAAAAAATACCACTTCAAAAAATTCCCTTTCCCAAGGACGACTTGTTCCACAAAAAGATATTATGTTGTGATAAACGCCTTAACCTGAAAAAAAATGTCTATTTCTAAAAGAAGTGAAGTGGTGATGACGACAAGGACGACGACGACGACGTGGACGATAATGATTAGATACACACCACCATGTGAACATTTTAACTATCATGTGAACGGTGGTGTGTGGTGAAGTAGTGAAGGGGCGGCAGCCTCTTCACCAGACCTTTTCTGTAAGTATGTATGTTACATAGGTAAAGTATGAAGAAAAACGGGCTGAATTGAAGTGTATACCATACATGTACATACATTTCTTTAAGTATTTACATTATATTTCATGTCGTCATTATCATCTTTCCAATTACTCAGCTTTTCTAGCGAGCATAGCAAGCAAGC
>JAQFZG010002478.1:0-16486 GCA_034695465.1 Entomobrya nicoleti
AGATTATATTCAATATTAAGTGGAGATTCTCTAGTACATTGCTGCACCAAATAGTTCATACTTTTTTACCATTTTTTTTAGCTAGGCAACTCTTTAACTACTTTCTTTCTGTTAACTCAATAAACATTGGCATATCTGAACAAAATAGTTGAAGTGTAAATAATGCTATATATTTTTTCTTTCTTCTATTGAATAGTGATTAAAAACACAATTTAATGTAATGGTAATTGAAATCATTGAAATTTAAACATTTTTTTTGTATATGCACGGCAAAAAAGAGAGGAGAGGAGTAAAGTAATAGTTTGTAGTAGTATAGTAGTACATAACGCTTTTATCATTATTACATTAAGTTTTTGAATATTCCCTTTTTTGGTATGTATATATTACATTTTTATTATATATATGTATTTTATATATAAGATGTTGACAACCTATACGATACAATGCTATTTTTCTTCACAGAGATACACATGTAATTGTTACCCATTTTTAATTCATCTTGGAAGGATATTTTGGTGAAATTTCAGTTTAACAGGATCATGTGGAAAGGTATATATATATATTTATTTTTTATTTGCTAATTAATACATGCATCACTTGATACTTTTTTTTTACTTTTGCCAGATGTGCTATTATTATGAAATTATTACTATTATTGTCCACTAAGAAGGTTTCCTTGAAAGAAGGTAATTACATTGATTTGGAAACTTTTTCTCACCGTTCCCCAAATTTAAAAAAAAACGTAATCGAATAGGTTAAGCTTTGCGCTTGTTGGACTTAATAAAAACTGATGCGTGTCTCCATATTGGCAAGAGAAAGTTCAAAGAGACAATTTTACAAGCAAATCGTAATAAAAAATAGTTGAACCAACACCATCGATTTAGTATTGTTAGTCGTATTGTAATCGAAAGTAAGATGAATGCATTTAAAAAATTTAAACGAAAGAACAAATAAAGTGAATTGCATTTTCTAATTGTATTTTTTTTTGATTTGGTAAAGACAATCTTAAAATCTAACAAACTTGAACTAAATATTGAACAGTATAAAGTTATACAGCTATTTTTAACTAATCGTTACATAGAAATATAAAACAAAATTATTTTCATGATTTTTTAATTTTTTTGGTTTTTTCTTGATACGCTCAACTTACCCATTAATTACTTAGTATACATAGTTCTTAATTATAATTAAGTTGTCTAGTAAGAAAAAAGGTAACATAATGGTTCATTTATTCAGAATCGCTCGCACATGTACACTCATCTCACATTCAAAGTTAAATATTTTACTAATTTTACACAAAATAATGTTTATTGACATCCTGGTAAGAATGATAACAATAAAATGTACTGAATAGAAAGATGTAAGATGTAAATATATTTGATGCAACACGTACCAAAAAGTCACGTTTCAACGGAATAAAACGCTTCAATATATTTGTTGTAATGGTACCCTCATCATCTTCCGAAATGAGACATTTCCATTGAATTTATATTTAGTGTATGATATGGTCGCATTCTTAAGTCGCTACATGTTCTAGGCGAAACTCTACCATAACAATGTTTTCTTTTTTCCTTACAGTGTTAGCTCTTTTTGTAATTAAACTGTTAGGCATGCTATTAACAGTGCCTAAAAATTCGAAAATTTACTTTGCTATTACATTCAACATTTAATTACATAATTTAATTTGTTTAATTAATTGCTTGATACACTTTCGATTAATTTATTAGTCATCTTATTATTGAAATCCAATTATATCGTCAATGAAAATGGTTCTGATGGAAATTATAAATTAGTGGCTCAATCCAACATCAATAATAAATGTTAAAGCAATTTACTAAAGTCTACCCTCAACAATTATTAGTAGTCTATTTCTAAGATTATCTTCTGCCTAAAAATTACAACGATGAGTAAACACATATTAAACTAATTGGCTCACGAGGAATATTCATAATATATGACAATGTTTACAGCAAAACGACATCGACAATTTAGAGCAATTAAAAACTACTACTGACACCTTTCCTGTTGTACGCGTGATAATAGTTAATTATTTTGTAAAGACTCCCAAAACTTCATATAAAGTAGGGTATGTAAATATAATTAACCAAGTAATTGTGAAATATACGTTACAAGTATACTTATTGTAAGAGAGTATCCACCGGCACCAGCACTACAACTTCATTTCTTTGGGAATGGATGAAAAATAGTAATTCCTAACCCAGTATGGAAATACCACCTGAAGTACCTAAAATGTACATTAATACCCATAAGAATATATTAACATTTAATATATTTGAAGATTGAAACACGAATAATAAGATTAATGACAATAATCAATTCTAATTCATTTTTTTTACTTAATTTCTCAAACTTACATCTCCAAGCCTAGATCAAATAATTTTGCAACAATTGTTCAACACATGCTCACACAAACGTACTCATTCAAATCACACAAAGTATGTAATTGATTCCTTGCTACTCTATCAAAAATACTAAAGAGGGTTGCTAAGTAACAAATTATTATTAGACTATTTGACACATAATAACGCATTTTAGTGTAATTTATGGTCACTCTTAAAACGAACATTATGATGAAACATTAGTAGTGAGATTACATAGTAAAATAGCTTACTGTAATTGTATTTAATTAAAGCTAGTATGTAATTTTATTTAGTTAATTAATTTAAGATATGCTTTAAAACTATAATAACTAGTTCTACTAACACACTTTGTTTTAAAACAAATCTAGCATCACACATTGTCGTCACAAACCTTGTATACATACATATTTTCCATATTTTCACAATTATATATTATCTTCTCATCTTCTTCATAATGCAAAGTTAATTCAACCAATCAAAAGTCAAACAAATAAATTCGTCATCGTGATTTTTAAAACGTTGACCACAGCATTTGTAATTCTTAACACTCCACACCAGAGACGGACCCTCATTTCCTCTTGTATCTTTGTTTTCTTTCTCGTTTTAAAGCTTTAGTTTGTTTTTGCATTCACTCAATTATATCATCTAACAAGGATCACAAACAGAAAAAAACGTTAATAGTTAAAATAGTTCTGGCACACACATAACACGCATAAACACTATATGGTATTAAATGGTTGAATACGAGGGCGGCTAAATATGAGAACGAAAATTAAGGGGACTACCTAGTATTTACGTTAGTTTAAGTGGATGGTTGACTATGACTAACTTTTAGATTAAAGAGGACGGGGAAAGAAGAGGAAGGGATTTTACAAAGTAATAAAACGATGGGCCACACTTTTTTGCTTCATTTTAGACTCAGCCGATCAGATTGGCGTTGTGTGCCAATCTTCCTCACCTGACGTTCCAGCCTTTTCCTGTCTTCGTTCTGAAGACTCTCCACTATTGTAGGGCATTTGTTCCAACTCCTTTTTACTTATTGCATCCACCAGTCCAGCCCCAAGAGAGTCACCAAGTACATTAATAGTTGTACGGAATCGGTCCCTGGACAAGTATAAACAACAAATGAGAGGATAAAAATACATGTACTAAAAAGACAATTAGAAATAAAGTTGATTTTCATGGTATCATTACAAAAGCCAGTCCACGGGAATGATATAAGCTACGTAGTCCGCTGAGAGCCCAACGGTATTAAGAACCATGACCATCGTAACCAAACCAGCTTGTGGGATACCAGCAGCTCCAATACTTGCAGCAGTTGCGGTGATACTGAAAGCAAGATTTATTGGGAAAATTACTAATTGGTATTAACCTGTATGATTTTTCCTTGAAAGGATCAGTAGTCAGATTGTAAATTAAGAGAAAGCACGTGTTTTTTTACCTGATAGCAATGATACTTCCGAGACTTAGTGGACGGTCTTCCATTTGTGCAATGAAGATGGCTGCAACAGCCTCGTATAGAGCAGTTCCATCCATGTTGATCGTAGCTCCGATGGGAAGCACAAACCTTGACACTCTGGGATCCACACCATTTTTGTCTTCCAAGCACCCAATTGTAATCGGTAAAGTGGCAGAACTAAAATAATAGCAAATTGAAGTCGTCCAATGTCATTTCTAATAATTTCCTGTGACATTTAAAATACTAGAGTCATCATTAAACTACTTTAAACAATTTACCTTGAAGCAGTACCGAAAGCCGTGGCCAGTGCTTGAGTCATGTTAGCAATAAACTTGAACGGAAGTTGCCGGGTAACTACACCATACATGAATGGAAGGACAACAAAACCGTGAATGAACAAGCCCAAAAGGACGGTCATAAAATACATGCCCAGTTTTTCCAATATGTGTCCAATGTCCTTGGCTTCCAAGAGTTGTGCAGCAATCAAAAAGCAAACACCAATCGGCGATAACCTATCCAGATATAATATATACACGATTTAAAACAATTGCTCCGTCGGAAATAGGAAAGCATTTAATCGACTACTTTGTCAACTGCTTACCAGACAACCCAATTTGTAATAATCATCATCGCTTCCGACAAGCTGGTAAAAAAGTCCAATAATGGCTTTCCTCGTTTGCCCATCTTTCCCAAAGTAACTCCAAGCAATGTTGAGAACACTACGAGACCCATAATGTTTGTTCCATCGGTATACTTAAACTTCATAAGATACTCCGTCACTTCAATCGCTGCAAATACATCCAACATGGTAAATTAAGTAACGATTCAAATTCAATTTAATATGTAAAACAATGTAACATGCTACTATACAGGGATCTTACTTCTATTTTTGGCCGCAGCTTCAGCAAGTTGTTGCGCAGTAGGGGGTTCCAAAGTAGTTTGGTACTATGAATAATAAGCATGTCATATCATATTATCAAATGAACAATTTTCTGATTAAAAACCATGTTGATATTAATTTAATAGCAAAATATTCTCTTTCTTTTCTTGACGGATTTTAATTGAAGTGTCATATCATCAGAAGTCTGCTAAGCTTCAAATAAGAAATCTTTCTTTTTTCCCTCTCCATTAAGCATGAAATTACGTTTGATTACATGTTATAAAACTGTTACTGCACATTTTAATCCTCTCTATTTCGTTGACTATTATAACAATTTTAAAGATACTACTCTGTAGAAATCAATTAAAGTTGATATTTTCATGTAAAAACATTAAAATGCAGGTTTTGCAATCATACATCCGCTTTTCATAATAAACTTATTATTGCTAACTTGTAACTGCATTATAATTAGATTTGTGGGTTGAAAACTACTTCATTTGTAACTAAGCTAGGTTTACATCTTTTCATACTTATTTTCTCCTTTTCCCTTTTTCTGCTTTAAAATAAATTACCTGGTACAGCGTCGCTTGAATAAGATTGGGAGGAAACATATTCCTGCAAACAAACACAGAAATGAAATGAATAACAATTATCATTTTACATTTTTCGACTCAAGTGCACATTACACCTAGAAGCTTTAATAAAAACTTCATGATGATTGTTGGGCGTTTCTCAAACAAAAATTTCTAACAAGTCAAGACAGCAGGTGAGGGGCTTTTGCACCTTCATCATCCACCAAACCCATTATAAACAAAGCATACATATTATATGAAAAAGTTAATTCAATTTGACTGCTTTATGCTCACTGCATTTCAGTTATATATACATACATATATTTATGATAGGCAAAATAAATCTCAAAAATGAGGATTGTGGAATACGACCATTACAACACGAACCAAGCTTGCTTCATTACTTTACATAAATGATAGTAATAATCTACAACTTAATCAGCATTCTCTTGATCGCGTCGCACGCACCAATATACAAGTCGGGAAATTATTTTCAAGAAACAAAAAACATCTGTCCAAATCTGCTTAAACGTCTCAAAGAGAATCATATTATTCAAATCCAATAATAAACTTCCTTTTTTTGTGCTTTCAAATGGGCAGCAAAAACTACAAGTTTTTTTTGGAGTTTTTGTAACATAAATAACTTATGACTTTAAAAAACCTTGTGAAACATTTCTATCCATCAAATAGTCCATGAAACAACAACGCTCAAAATTCTATTTGAATTTTTTAGCAAATAAATCGCAAAACTTCATCCAAGAGAACTCAATTTTTACTCATTGTAAACTAGTAAATTGGATTTTAGATTTACTTTTGTAGTTTCTCTCTTCTTCCTTCACTCAATATTGTGTCGTACTCACCACATCATCATCATCGCATCGCCTCCCAAACACCACCGTCACAAAAATTTGTACAAGGAAAAATTGGTGATGGGTGATGTGATGAGATTGCAGTATTATGGTCAAATTTTGATGAAAGACAACCTCCTTCCATATCTGTATTACATTCCCTTCATCTCCTTTCTTATCCTAAAATCGCTATTAAGTTCTGGTTTACCTTCAAAAACGTTCACTTCGCTCCACACAGCTAATTTACTACCTCACATCGTTGTCCTTCTTGTTTTTAATGATTTGTTCTGTTGCACCATAGAACAACATGCATGTAGTTTCGCTGGAGTCAACCCCATCATCATCATCTTCATGCCGAAATTTATTCAATGAGAAGCAGGAGAGTCAGTCAAAGGGAAAAAAATGAAATAATAATAATTGTGATGGCAAGTTGGGGGTGTTCCTCTTCTCGAATAAATTATACGAGAGAGCAGTAAAGATGGTACTGGGTACATTATGTGCATACCAAATGAACATTTTTTGTGCAGGGTTTTTTGTTTCTTTTGTTATCTAGGTGGCATCCTTAATTTCTTGTTTGATCCTTACTTTTAATGAACTCCCATAGCTGATTACATAAATTCATCTTTAATGTGTTTCTTTTCAAAATATTGTTAAAACCTGTTGTATATTTTTTACTTCGGTGCTCCTGCTCCTATTATGATAATGTTCATAATATATTAGTTTACTGTGTACACTTTACTGCATAAATCTACGCCTCATAATCATTCTCCTGTTCTAGTACCAGGCAATTTTTGTATACATATTTATTTACAGAGAGATGAGAAGCATTTATTATATTATGAATACTGTTAAAATTTCATTGAGGCGTTTTTATGCAATAAAACAAAGTTTATTCTCCTTGTATGTCTGTCTATAGGTCTGTCATCCCTGTATAAGCAGCGGGGTTAATGCAAATAATGTGTCTTTTGAGTGGTTGGCATACATTTGTTCTTCTTGGTTTCGGATCAGCAAACTTTAGTTTGCTAAAATATAATCTCTTGAACTTGGAGAAGATGATAGAAAAAACAAGGAAAATGCTTGTTGCGTATATGTATGTAATTTGTATGGCTTTCACTTTCAAACTTTAGGCTGTTGTTGCAATGCAATGCAAACATTATAAGGTCACGCGCAAGATTCACTGAGCGCGTGATTGCAATGAGCAAATAGTTTTGTTTCGAATGTTTCTACTCATAAAAATGGGTATATATCATGTACTATACAAAAAGCATAATCAGGATTTTTTAAAGTCTCAATGTTGAATATATATTATTTAGCAAAACAAATTGATAGAACAGAATCAGAAATTTTACGATTAGATAATACTTATGATTATTTAACTGTATCATTTACTTGTTATCGTGATGACGATAAAGTAATGAGAAACATCACGCAGTATTACTATGATGTGATGTAGCTCCAGCTACTTAATAAATAATCTTCAAGTATATTTTTTTGTGCCTTAATCATCACCACGGTAGGAGATCTGCGTACAACTGCTGTTCTTTATAATAACAATAGGTATAATTTAAATACAATATACCTGGGTCTGACCACCGGGCAAAGTTGTATTGTACGCTATGTACACATTTTGTACGTTTTTTTAATGTGACTTTCATTTCAAGTTCTAAAGTGCTAAGTGTAAGCGCTGGACAAAAATGATTCTATGATAATGCACACTTTTCTCATTCTTCTAAATATTTTCTTTTGTTTTTAATGGCCAGGCTAGAAAATAATACGTCAGCATCAGCAATTATACTTTATGGCAACGCAGCGTGAAAGGGTTAAGCAATGTTCTCGGTCAGTCATTTTACATAATATTTACACATTTCATAAAAGATAAAGATATATTGAAAATTGAAGAAAAATGATCCATGATTCACGTAGTTCATCACCACTACTACAACTACTGGAGTTACATAATAAACTGACTATATACACCAAGATTATAAACATGTTAGGGTATATTTTTAATAATTTACTGCTACGCTACCGATAGGAGACTGACCAAAACTAATGAATGAATAATGTACACCAGTCACATAAAACTAAAAAACCTGTGAGATAAAAAATATTGATGAGGCTCATCAAATTTTAATGGGAAATGGATACTTGAGTCAAAAAAGCCAGTATGCAAGTTTAAAACTGGAGTTAGCATATGTAAAATTGCATAAAGGAAGAAACACATGGACTTTACAAGAGCAAGTTGCCAATTTTTCTTGTGAATGTTGAATGTATGCATGGAGCTAGAAAGTAATTTACATAAACTTTCAAGACAAGTGACTGCGTTAGTCGGCACATGTTGATATGATGGTTAACATAATTAAGCAGTTTTAGTTGAAGTAACGTATAAGAATATATTAGTATTGTTGTTTGACTGCAATTGTAATGCGGGATGAGAAGTAAGAAAAAATTGATTTGCAATGAAATAGCATTTCGAAAATGAATTGATCGTATATAGATTGAATGCTAAAATGAAGGTAGTAGCATGATTTATGGAACTTCATTCGCATGAATGAGTCTGATAAAACTGGCCCGAAAAAATATTTTACACATGCACAGCTTAATTTTCATTTCCATGCATGTTTTCGCTACACGGTATGCAATAATATAATGCAATGGTCATATCATAATCATCGTAAGTAAAACGGCTGAAACAAAACACAATACTCCATTAACGAATGTGGCAGAGTGAAAAAATCCGGAGTTTTTTTTACACCACCGCAGTAAATCATTTTATGGCAAAAGATCTTTTCGTTGTCATTCGGTGTTAATGCGTTCACGTGGGTGATGGATGGAGACAGCTTTTAATAAGCAACAAAAAGTTTTCAAAGGTATACAAAGTGGTATCTTGCCACTTACATTACATTTGTTTATATGAATGCATCTTATTTTAAATGCCAGAGAAGGATTTCACGGATCATGGTAAATTGTTGCACGATTCATGGGGACCCGTGAACAAGAATATTGGGTAGAAAAGCTTCTGCTTTTGTCTTGACTTGTTGAAACGTTGAATACATTTTTAAAAGTATTCCAGGAATTAGCACGTGAGCGGAATTGAATGGAGAAAAAAATAGCATTGGTGCTTACCTGACCAAGTCCATGAGCGTATCTACAGTGGTAACATCCCGAGGTTTGTTTGTTTGTTCCATCTTCTCACCTCCGACTTTCCCAGGGTGAATGGCAACTACGAGAATAATACCAAGGACGACAGCGCAGACAGTTGTAAGCATGTAGTATGCCAAAGCCCTCATACCAATCTTTCCCGAAATACTTAGGTCCAGAGATCCAATGGCAGAAATGAGCGAAGACACGATGAGGGGTAAAATCAGTGCTTTTAGCATTCGGAGAAATATATCACCGAAAAATTTCACGTAAATCTGCTCTCGCTGTGACCATTCCTCCTCTCGAGAGCCTCGGAGGATGAAACCAAGGGCAACACCGGAGAGTACGCCGGCCACCGTTAGCATGGTCAACAGGTTTGTACGAAGACATTTCCACGCACCTTCGGCCGAGGGAGGACGAAATTTCTGACCCATCCTTTTTCCTTCCGTAGCTTGACGGATGGCTTTGATGGGAGTGGACGACCTATTCAAAGGGTAACAATCAAAACAACGTTTTTACACACAATTTTTTTTTAAATCTATTTGCAAATTAGTTAATTAAACTTCAAAGATTTACACTTTAAATTAACCAAATGACAAAGTTTGAAAAGTCTCGGTTAAAAGGTAGTTACTTTGTCCACTGAAACGTTATGCTATATGTTTACTTGCATTGCACATGCACAATATAACCGAAGCAACTAAAGCGTCTGTATGGCAATATGAAATGAATACACAGAAAAACGATAGGCGGCGTTGTTCTCGGCTTTCGTGAATTTTGGCTCTCTGAGCTTTCCAAGTGAAATGTACCTTGGCACAACAAACATTGCTTTACCACCAATCACATCAACAGAAATATAACGCTGCATTTAAAGATACATAATTTAGCTATATAACCAAATCGTGTTTAGTACTGTTGCCTTAGTCACGTATCATGTTGACTCAAATTTTTCTTGTGTTTATCAAGTGTCAATATAAAAATAGTAAATAAGCGAAATATTATGCCATTATCTTAAATTTTATTTTTCAGAGGTCATTGCGATCAACGAAAATAGTTAAACGCGAATAATGTGACTATTGAAATACCATTAAAAACAAACATGATTAAATAGCTCTAGATACTTTAAAATACGAGTATTTACTTAACATGCACATGTCATTCCAACTTTGGAATTTTTGGTTTGAAGAAGAATGAAAAGATCGTCGTCGCGCTGACTTGCTGACAATAATGAAGACGCGATCATTACAATCACTTTAAACTCTCTACTTCTGAATTGGCTATAATGCTACGCTACATCACAACTGTAATAATAAAAAAAAACTCCATCATTGAGTCATTTCATTTCTCTCTCGCTAAACTTCAACCCATTAAATTTAAATGGAACATCACTCCTATGATCGCATCGCTTATGTACTTTGAACTACATTTATTGAGTGACAACAACGTTAAATAAAAACGATTTTTGCATCCGAAAAGTGTATTGTTTGAATGAGCCATTTCATGTTGCACAGAATTTAAGCTTAGATATTATTCTAAATTTGTACATTACTAAATATAAGATATCCTTACTTGGTATATTTATATCAATTCCGAAAATAGCTTCTTCGGTATTCCCTACATGATGTATAGTATGTATATATAGTGTTCTGTTTGAATGTTACTCCAAAAGACAATGGTTACTGGCACGTACTATGCCTGTTAGATAATTCATGGAAAATAGTAATGACAAGAGCAAGATAATAATATAATGAGGAACTTAAAATGCTTCTGACACTAATAAGTGGGTATATTTTTTGGAAACTAAATTTCATAAATGGTACAAAACCTTTGAAGTTAAAACTAAAACAATTCACAATAATATCATGTTCAGCATAAAGTGACATTACCGGTTATGATGCATGGATATGGCATTTTCAGATTGCAATTGTAAACTGAAACTTTATGCTGCATTGCCTTACTTCTGTATCTTTCCATGTGCCAGATTTTTCTCTTGAATGACAAGAAGAGTGAGAACTAAACATTATGCACACATTAAATGCTAACAATCAGAGATTTTTATTAAATAGAAGATAGGAGGACTGGGCAATTGTAGCTGCCATCCTCGGTGGTAAATAATGGTCAAGTTGATTGATACTCAAACGGAGATTTATGATGACGACACGAAAATAACGAACTGCAGACATTACTTTGTGAGTACTTTATATCTAAATGTACTGGGAAAGTGAACAATGATGGCCACGATGACTAAACTAATAAGATGCTAAATTATATATTATTACTATTTTTTTGTTCTTGTCTCCTTCGTCTCATCATTTTAGATCCAAGTTTTCAAATTGCAATTGAAATGACTCATGTCTTTTAATAAATGTTTTATTGCAGCAACCTTTGCGCTGTTTATGCTGGAGACACATAAACGATGAATGACAAAAGAAGCGTCAACGACTTTGAACAATACTGCAATGATGATGCCATGTCCCACGAAAAAGGACCATTGCATTGCATTGAAATGAAAATGAGAAGTAATGGTCAAAACAACAGATGCAATACATACACAACTTACAAAAAGCCCGAAGCGCAATTTGTTTGTGTAAGTGGTAGGATCACAAGATTAAAAAATTATGACTTTCTCAAATAAATCAGCGAAAAGAGGAGCACAGAAAAAGTGGACATGGTGACAACGAGATGAGAGGACATAATGAAAGCGAAAATTACGATGATGAATGAGTATAAATGAATATCTGCATTGCACTTCGAGTACATTGCTAACTAAGTCCAATAATTGTCTCCAATCTTTGTACAGTTTGTTTTGTTATGCTACTGCCGTCAGAGTTGACCGGCTTGGATAAAACTTATTATCACAATCTTGTCGTTCCGACTTACTTTGAACTTGAACAAAATCTAAAAGGCTAAAAATACCCTTGTATGAGAATGAGTTGACCATATAAAGAAAGACTTGTATATTTTCAATTAACCATCTTAACATCATCACAACACATTGCGCTATTTATTATTATTGCTCAGATCATAATATTATACTTTACAATATGCCACTAATTGTTTCGTTGTTGTGTTGAGGCGATGGTGATGGTGATGATGATTAAGTAAAACTACAACACAACTCATTGACGGAACGACGCAGCTCTTCGATTGAAGAGTAAATTGACTATTATAGCTTTAATATAAAACGTAAGCCACACTTGAAAAATATGATTGATTGAACACTTTAAAAACGTTATAAACATTTTATTCGGTAATATCCAGCACTACAATATTTTTAGCTCTAAGCACTTTCGGTGCATTAAAAAAATTTACCAATTAGACAAATATGGGTATTCTGAGATATTGTATATATTTGCATGCATAAAATATGGGTAGAACTTAACGTATAACTTCAGGTACGTCAAGTTCCTAACACTTTGAATTTGTCATGAATTTGAATGATGTGATTGTTGTTGTATTTGTTAGATTATTGCACGCTTCGTAAGAACTGTTTATATATAGCTAAACCAGCCTGTCTCCATTTTAACGATACTTGTTGTCGAGACTCGAGACTGTTTTTTTTTTGCAGGGTTTGCGAGTAAACGCATGAATGAAGCAAAAAACATGCCAGAAGCAAGAATGAAAATGGAAACAAGTTTGGATTTATGGTACACAATAAAAGTGTAAGGGTGCTGCTGGATGAACAGAGGGTGTTCACATTCACATGGACGTTCTGCGACCACACCACCACAATGTATCATCAAAAAACCATCAACATAAATAAGTGTAACAATATACTAACAAACTCCATTTTTGTGAGTACAGATTACGTCAGCCATCACCATTACAAGAGAGAGAGCATCCGTCGCCACACAGCACAATTTTTCCCACATTGGAAATAAAGTAGTATACAAAAAACTAATCTTATTACTGCGAATTTTCCACTGACCCACACGAATAACCATTACACACAGCATGTAGTAATTATGGCATGTAATTATAGACACAAAAAGTGAATCCCTATCCAAAATAGATCTAAACTGTTAACATATTAGTTTGCTTACACAAAAACAAAACGAGAAAAGTCCAATTATTTATACGATTTTTACCTGTTGCTATCAACCATCGCTCCCATGTGTCTAACTTGGTATGATATTTTGGATAATGCTTTTTTCAACTAGATTTGTAATATTATGTATTCGAACTATCTCCTATGACGATATGTACTCACATTTTTCTGTTGTGCTATATTTATAAACCATATCATAATATTTTTATTGCTTTTTTTGAGCAGCTGCCTATAGCACTCTTTCAACTTTTTACCTATTTAATTTCTAACAAACATGTTCTGAATTTTAATTAAATAAAAAATAATTTGCTGGATGGAATGGAAAACTCTGTTCCTACCTTTTTAGGCAATGCAAAAGGAGGGAGCTAGTTACTTTTTTGTAGCTAGCTAGTATTCAGTATTGTGAGATCTCTGAATTTACTGCCAGTGGACTGGATCTATTATACAGCCATTTACCACCTGGTTATAGCACCACAGGAATGCCAATTGACAGCAATAAGAAAAATTACTCAATGTGCACACTAACACACTAATGACGAGTTTAATGAAAGGCTGCGCGAGAAACTAGAGGAGAAAGAACATTAATAAAAGTTCACTGTAAAAATGGTAAAATGTGGTTTTTATGCAGATTACGAACTGAATAAAGGACTTTTTGATTGGATTATTTATTTATTCATCATCTTTAAAAACAATTATATCTGGGCCGACGTCAGTCTGAGAAAATGGGCAGTAGCGCTATTTTTATTGAAGGAAAATATTTTAGAGGCCTTCAATTAAATCGAAATACCTACTTATTTACCAATTTCTTGAGTTAAAATAATTTAACATGACTTTTGACATCTCAAGATTTCTGCAGTAAAATGACGCATGAGAGTAGCCTTCTTTTACATACACAGCACAAACATATGTGTATAAATATTTTTAACTGCAATATTGGATTTTGCACTTTAACTCTTTAACTTTATTGCAATGATCTGATAAATTTTCATATGCATATAATTAGTAAGTTCCAAAATGGAACTTTCTAAGATTACTTGATGGGAGCAGGCAAAAATCCGTCTGTCTCTCTGTTCTGCCATATCGTCTAAACGTCCCAAACCAATTTGTATGAAATGGTGCATATATGTATATTCATAAATATAAGCAATGGAAAAGATTCTTTTTTGGGTCAAATCGGTTTGACTGATTACCAGGTACAGGTCAAAGTTAGCTTGAACACACTACAACTGGCTCATGGTAGCTAACTAATGTAGAAAAAAGGAAACCCTATGATTTCAGAAGTATATAAAAGCCAAAAACTTCAACATTTTTTGTAATGACGTAACCTTCGACATACTGTATGTATTTTACATTGTGAAAAATAAAACATGCAATACCATGGCATGTATAAATGCACCAGCCCAAATTATATTATCCTATATATTTCGGGGCAATTATTTACGTCGTTTTCGCACCAAAGCCTTAAATTTATAACGACGTCAAAGTTGTATTTTGTCAACTTTAACAAGGTTTAATCGCCATCGATGGCAATTTTAAAAATTTAATTCTGGACCTTTTTACCACGGGGTTTACCCTTGTCATTCTGTTTGTGAGGGCGTATGCGTAATATACGCATTTTATGATTACTTGTTATTTGTATTTCAACAAGCCACTTTACCATAAACATCTTTACATTTGTAATGAACGTGGCGTTCTCAAAGGATTTATTGAGTGATGATGGTACTGATGTGATGAACATTTTAAAAGGATGATTATACGTGTCAGTTGTCAGTCACTCGACATAAAAATTTGCCTAAGGTCGCCTGTGTAGAATCATCATTATAATTAAATATCATCCGCGTACTGATTTCATTAAAACCATAACAGTTTTATCGCTTTTCAAGAGAGAACTGCTGCTTTCTCAATAAACTCTATTTATATTCTATAGTTAGATATGTTTCTGCCCTACTTGACTACTCGAAGTAAAATAGTATATATATGACGATTTTCGTTGTTGTTAAGGAGGGTTTGTAAATATTAAGTATTAAATTTTTGTATTGAATCTATACCTTGAATGATTAAATATACTTCAAAGAGTTAAATTCTGGTTTTGTAGCTCCATAAAATTTCGCGATCGTAAAAAAACTAAACCCAGATATGTCCACAAACCATGTACTAATAAAACGAATGTCTACTTCGTAGAAAAAAGAATGACATCATATCACTATTATTGCACATGGATCACACTACCACCTCTTTAAAACGAGAGTTAAAGTTGTTCCAGTTTTAGTTTTAATCACATGCGCTATGAGTTCTCTGTCCTGTTATTATTCACTAAAAACTTTTTTTTGTGCTTATCACGCACAAATAAAGTTACGAGAGCTTAGCTATCAGCTTTGACATAAGGTCAAGAAATAAGAAACCACGCAAAGATAATTGCATCCTGTAATAAAATAATCTTTATTGACTAACATGTTTGTATAACAAATGATCATTAGTGCTTTGCGATTAAAATACGAATACAAACCCTGACCCAAATATAATGTGTCATGTATTTATCCAATCTTCTCAGAAAAGAAACGACGCCAAACAAAACAAATTGCCTGCAACTGGACATAACAAGACGCTAATGTGTCATTGTGTCTTATTACGTCTGTCTTACAGCGTGTTTCTTTTTTTTATTAAAGACTAAATGGGACAAAATATATGATAAAACGATGATTATGACGATTTAAAAGAGTTATACCTTAAGCTATTATAAGTTTAGAAAAATTGTGGTTTCTGCAAAATTTATAGCACCTGTGGAATTTGAATCCAAGTTGTATTGCTTTAGACCAGTTAAAACTACTTTCGAAGCAGAAATCAATGCTTTAAATATTTAATTAGGAAGAGTCACCAGGGAAATGAATTGCATGATCAATTTTTATTGCCGCTCGTACTAAAAAGATCTTAATGATAGTTTATTTAACAACCGATGTTTAATCAGCCAATAAAAAGTTAATTTTCCATGATGAAAATTATTCGCAAACAGATGCCGTTTGAAACAAAGGTCATAGTCACATTTGTAGGTGGTATCATATTCCGTATATTATTATAATTTTATGACATGAACATGAATTATGGGCGTCAGTGGCTTACTTTGTGGAATAAGTTCAGCCAGACTGGAAAATTGTGACGTTAT
>JAQFZG010002479.1:0-16468 GCA_034695465.1 Entomobrya nicoleti
AACTATAATTGTTCAGATTGAAATTATAAAAATCTGCTCCGATATATATTATCTACGACCTACGTAATTACCTGATTTTCTATAGATTTTTTTGCGTAAGCGTATTATGGGATCGCGAGAAGTTGAAAAAATGCAAAAAGCAAAGAGACGTCTCGCTGCTGTCACCTTTCTGACAAATATTTCGTTGGATGGCTCCTACAAGGATAGTGGCTGGTGTCAGGAGCAGCAGCAACAACAGCGTTCTAATTCAAGAGGTCATCATCATGTTCAACACCATCATTCCTATTCACATTCACAACAGTCTGGAGGAGATCAGAATATAATTCCATCATCCATTTTGGAGAATTCGGAAGTTGATGGGAGGAACAGTAATGGAGGGACAGGGGGAGGTGGGAGGGTTGGATTGGCGGTGTGTAACGGAAACAATAAAAATGTGACTAACAAGAGGGATTCTGCAGAATCATCTTCTGGGATTGGGTCGATATATGATTCCAAATCAAGTCTGACATTGCAAGCACAGCAGGACTCGGCGACCCCGATGCGAGAGGCTTCCGGTGTACTTTCGGGGAAAGTTTTGTTTTATGGAGGAAATGCGGCTGAGAAGGAGAACACGGCACCAAGAACAAAGTCAGCGTCATCATCAGCAGCAGCTGAATTGCAGGGTGGTGGGAGGAAAAGGTAAGAGTACAGCAATTTTCACCTCTCTGAGTTTTTCATTAAGATAGAGGTTTAAATACATAAATATCACCAAACATAAATATTTAGACTTGTAAAATATTCTTTGGACTTATTTTTATGCAGAGCAAATACCAATGAATTGGGCAGTTTTCCAAAAGGGTGTAAAAGGACGGATGTGGGGGTCGTCGAGGAAAATCAAACTCCATCAAAACATGCACATTTTAGCAGCGCAGAAAGTATTGAGAATGGTGAGATTTCTGATTTGAGCGTGAATATTAGTTTTGATTGTACATTTTCTTTGCAAAATATTAATTAGTACACGTTCATAAAACAGTTTTTACAGGAATTCAAATGAAGTTTCAAAAGAACATCAGTCTCGACAATAAGCTATCAACCGATACGCCTTTTAATCTTCCAATTTCGTCCCCACCACCACCAACTTCGTCATCTTCATCTTCCTCTCAACCTGCTTCAGGAGCCAATTCCAGCATTGCTAGGGGTGAAGTGAAATTTTTCAACATTCGGGAAAATCCAAATTGTTTGCCAATAATTCGTAATGAGAGACTGGTCATTGCCGTGGGAAGACGGTCTCCGTGTGTGGTATTTTCCGCCATTCCGTACACAAAGAGTTCGCGATTTTCCCGTGTTCAAGATCGTGTTCAAGAGGGATTGAAGAGAAACCGGAACACGTCTGGAAGTCGACCATTGAGTTCACTTAGTGAACCAGACCCATTGGAGCAGCTTCTTATCGATGGCGACAGAGAAATTAGTTATGGCTTTCTACTGAAACCGTCTAATCATCCACCATGCGATCCATCCTTGATGGCTCAGATAACGAAAAGCATGGCGGCTGATGGAGTTCCACACGTTCTCTACCCACCTGGCACAGACACATCATCAACAGTAGCCGTTCCGACTGCAGCAACAAGTAAAGCAATACATCCATTGGTGTCCCGTTGTATGTCGTACGATGGCGTTTTGAAATCGTCTCCAGTTCCCCCTGCAGTTTCTGCTGTCGTAGAGCCGATGGTTGGATCAGGTGCTGGAGTTGTTGCCTCCACAGTGACTAAGGATGGAGTTGAAGTGGTTGTGGCTAGCGCTTCATCCAAAGAAGAAAATGGAAATGTTGCACCACCTCCAACTTTAAATAACCCGGCTGGGCTTATATATAATCCAACTCTTTTAGATGATCCCGAATTACGAGCTGGAAAACATCGCACTTTAATGACCTTTCCCTCGTATATGACATCAGTCATTGATTATTGCAAAGCGTCGGACCTTAAGAAGGAGCTGAATGACAAATTCCGAGACCGTTTTCCCTATATCACATTAACGCTGAGTAAAATGCGAAGTTTGAAAAGGGAAATGAGACGTGTTGCCAAGTCGGAATGCAATGTGGATCTGCTAACTGTGGCGCAGGCTTATGTATATTTTGAAAAGCTGATTCTTGGATCATTTGTAACGAAATTCAACAGAAAATATTGCGCTGGCGCTTGTTTGCTGCTGTCAGCTAAGCTTAATGATATCAAAGGAGAAGGTTTGCACATGCTATTGGAGGTGAGCAAAACTGAAAATGAAAATTATGCATATTATTTAGTTTTTATCTTTAATCTAACCGTTTATTAATCGTGTTTGTTTCTATTTAATTTTTTCAACAGAAAATCGAAACAACGTTCAGAGTCAATCGAAAGGATCTCCTCTCATTTGAATTTGCTGTTTTGGTCGCTTTGGAATTTGCTCTGCATATTCCTGCGTGGGAAGTTGCTCCTCATTACCAACGACTGATTAATGAAGCTTGATGGAAGATGATGAAAAAAATTGTTTTTGTAAATAGTGAACTATATTATTTATAAACGTATGGCATGCAAAAGGTTTCTAATCGCAATTAGGCTACTTCTTAAAAATGATTACACTAAAAACATTTCTAATATGTACTTAAAATCTTGCGTCCATTTTAGTTAAACAAGTTGCAAGTATATGCTCCGTGTATTAATAGCTTCGTTTTAAGTAATGAAAGTAGACTGGAGAAAACCAAAAAATACCAATAAATTCCAGCGTAATTAATTTATTATTATAACTGTATAACTAGGAATTCTAAAAACAATCTAAACAAAAACTAATCGCATGAATTTTGAATAATTGGATATTCGATGAACGATGAACTTATAAAAGTAAATACTAGAATGATTCCTTTTACAATATCATAATTTATATATAGCGAACATGAAGATACTTATGAAAATGTACTTCTTAATATAATTTAATTTATAATTTAAATGTGTATGTATTAATTATATTATAATTAATTTGCGAAGGATACTACAATTTCTCGAATAAAATATCTAGTTTGGTTTGATTACTAATCAAATTGAAACCGTTCTCCCTCATTTTCTTGTGGTGGGGGGCTCAATATATCCACCCGAAGCCGACGAATTTGCATAACCCTTCGTAATCCATCTTCTAGTTGGTTAACTTCATTAATTTGCCGATCCACATCTTGTCCTAATTGTTCTATTTCTCGAACAAGAGGACGTTGGCGTCTCCCTAGATTCCCAAGCTGTCGTATGAAGACTGCTGGATTTGGAACTTGTCGGGCAGGTAGTCGTAATGGTGGCACTGGTGCGTTGGGTGCAGGAATGGGTAACACGACTCGGGGTCTACGTCTTCGAGGTGGGACACCGTTTCCAGAATTATTATTGCCATCTACGCCTGATCTAGTTTCCTCTTTAAAACAAAAGTAAAGATGCATTAGTTTAAATTATTTCATTATCAAGTATTCATAATTATTATTCTTTGACTCAAACTTTTCACCTTTTGGTGGACTAAAATAGAACTCAGTAGGTGGGCAAGTATGTAATGGCGAGTCCAAAAACGGTTCAAAGGGCTCATCTCCGTCGTGCTCGCAAATTGTCAGCAAATGTACAATGCAATCATTTCTCATTTCAATCATAAGCCGGTAAATGACACGAGAGAGCCGAGCTTTAAAATCATTTTTTTTAGTTAATTTTGCATAGAAGCGGATAAAACATTATGAATTAATTAAGCTATAAATTATACTTTTGCGTACCTGCATGACTTGATGCCAAAAATTTAGGTATAAGGATTTCCTTCATAACCCCATAAAATATGATTGAGAGGACTACACTCAAGATAAAAAGTATTGCTAAAATGAAATACATCTTGGGAATTTGATAAAATTAACAAATGTATAAACTACAAACTACCCTCTTTTAAAATTATTTTGTTGAAAGTCATACTTTCTCAAGATAAATGATACATTTTTATTTTTCCCATGTAAAATCCAAATATTCTCAACCTTGCCGTTTATATGATTTTATTTGTGGGTGCAGCAGCTGTACTTATATGAGAAGTAGATATTCAAATTAACTCTCTTAAAAGATTGCAGTACTTTTCAAGATATTATGGAGACACGGATGGATATCTTCATAATTTCAGATTTATGCAAAATGTAAAGATGATAATGAGCTATTGGTTATAGAAATGGCACACATATTTAAAAGAAAAGAGAATGTCTATTCTAAACATTTATTTTTTTCAGACATCAACAGAGTACTCATGATGTGTGGTAAGAAGTGTTACAATTACAATGAAAATATACGTAAATGCAAAAAGTATCGATAATACATGATAAAATCTTTCAAATTTAGATATTTACAATGCCACCATTTTCTACTTTCTTTATGTACATATTAATCTAAAAACTAATGACAAATCGACAAAATTTTATGTTAGCCTACTGTGTAGTGACCGACACATTGCGGATACTTTTGAATACTTCATTACATACATTTTAAGGTACAGTTAGTATGTATCTATATATTAACACTTAAAAATTAAGATAAATATAACTTTAAGTAGTTAAATAGTATTTTCATAGAACAACGTCACCTGATTACGATCATATATTTGAGGAAAGTATTAGTTAGATTTAAATATGATGGACGTAAATTTAATAGGTAACAGCTTTATCATTAAGTATTCTTTCTTTTCCAAATAATTATAATCCACATTGGCGTCCCAAAATGGCATTTCCTTAACCTATACACTAGCACCTATACAAAGCCATTTTAGATTTGTGAGGTTGAAAAAGATTTATTACAAGTTCAAAATTGCATCACAATAAATCACATTCAGAAGACACACGTAGAATGGATAAAAATAGGACTGATTCGAAGTATTTTTTAAATATATATCCTTAAATTACTTTAAAAAGAAATATTTCATGATTATTGATGAAGGTAAAAAAGGTATCTAGTTCTGTACAAGTAAACTAATGTAATGTGGTACTAGTGGTACTACTATTTTAACAAAAGTTCAGTTAAATCGCTATGTACTATTTTGACTAGGCATGTGTTTAAACTATATATCTTTTGTAATGCTACTTGGGAATGGGAAACTACTTAAAATGTAAACTTTATTTTTCGTTGGACAGAGAAACCAAACGATCATCATGCATTGGAGAGATCGTGCAGAAAACAAAATCTTAATTTATATTATGACATTATGGAGACATTATGTAGACTGGTTAAATTATTGATTTATTATTTATGTACACAGAGCTTTACAAGTACTTTTTCGGCAACATGCAGAATTGTTGATAAAATCAAGCTTATCAGATCTTTATTCCCCTCCACCAGTCCAGTTAATATTTTGTATTGAAGAATCAATCACCCCTGGCTGCACTCAGAATGGTCAGCATGTAGATAAAGATGTTGACGATGTCCATGTAGAGGTTGAGAGAAGCGAAGATGTACTCTTCGGGGGAAATTGAGCACTTATGAGTTCCTCCCATCATTAGCTGAGTATCATAGACAAGGTATGCAGAAAATATAAGTGCTCCAATACACGCATACACGAGATGCAGAATGGGGAACATGCTTCTCAAGAAGATCATCAGGATTCCAAAAATGAAGAGAACAATTCCAGCACAAAAGAGGATTCCACCGTGAGCTGTGAAATCCCACTTTGTTTGGAATGAGAAGAGGGTCAGTGCTGCACAGATAACGGCAGTGATAGCCACAGCAAGCAATACAGTAGTTTGGCTGTTCAAGTAAATTGATTATTTTAAGAAAATTATTATAAAATTCAACCGTATGCATGCACTTCACTCTATGTTAACTTACTTGTATGCCGAAGAAACAGTTCCAAGTACAAATCCTTCAGCCACAGTGAATATTGATAAGCAGATGAAGTTCTGTGGCGACTTTCTGCGCACACTTTCGCAACATGCCATGGCAATCATAATTACAAATGTAACAGCCATTGACGCATAGAACAGTCCACGATTCCTTCGAGACCATCTGCTTATGCCGGGGTGGAACAGAAATACAGCAATGAAACCCAAGGTGACGATAAGCTGAATGCACAAAATGCTGTACACTTTTCTGATGAATGCTCGACGAATGGACTTGTCTGTGAATTCAAAAGCTCCTCCAGGATTTTGAGTTTTTGCTTCTTCATACTCGTTATTTCCATTGTCCATAGGTACGCTGTGGAATCCTCCTCCCCCAAGAGGAATAAATGCTGTTGGAGGCACTTGCTGCTGAGCATAAAATGCTTGCGGAGCGCCACCACTTCCTCCAGATCCAGGCGGAGGACCCATCCCCATTGGCATTGGACCACCACCGCCGCCCATCAAAATTTGATGATTAGGATAACCTGCATAAACTCCAGGTGGAGGAGGATGCATTCCCATGTTCATCATCATCGGCTGTCCTTGTGGGAATGGGGGAAATGGTGCTTGTTGAAATCCTGAAAACACAACATTTTCCACTGAATCTATTTTGTGGAAACATTTTATTCGAAACTTGTAAAAATGATTTTTTACCTGACGGTGGAGGAAACGGAGTAGCCATTTTAAATTACTGTTTTTTTATCTTTCACTGATGCAATAAAATAATTTAATATCAGTCCCACAGCACCAATTCTAGCTAATTAGTCTCTTGGAATGCTACTAAAGTAATGACTCTTGTAGCGTTTCTTTCTATTAGAGCTACATAAGAAATATTACATTTCTTTCTCTTTATTTCCAGAAGATTGATGGCACTTCCACAAGCAAGGTAATTTGATGAATAGTTTATGAAGAAATATTTTTGTGTTTGTTGCTTTCACTTTTGGTCGTATCGTCGTCGAGTACTAAATTGGAAACAACCTTATTTTCTTACACGTATATTTTACGGTATGATACGACAAAAACACTGGCATTAGTTTTACACTGGTTTTCTTTATCCCCCCTCCTTTCCTTCTTTTGATTTTACTTTTATTACATTTTACTTCATATATCTTTGTATGACATGCCTTCAATGTTATTGGCTGGCTGAACTCTCCCAAAACTTGTCATTATTTTCCCTTTTGCAGGAAATCGACAAGAACTTTTATAATGAAAGCAATATTTAGCGTGTATGTATTAAAGTGTAACAGAACAATAGGAGCGTCAAGAGTCGCATACTAACTATAGTAGTATTTGATGGAAATCAACAACGAGAGCACATTCCAGGATTATTCATATGTGGAAAGTATTTTTTTGTATGGAAAAGGCAAACCAAATTCCATTCGCTTTGCCAATACAATGTCATCAGGTCATAATCACGTTCGTAACTTTTGTATGTACATTCCAATTTATGGAGGAGTAGCACTGTTAGGTATGGTATAACCACCAGTTCTCATCATACTATAGTGAAAGAAGAGCTCTTCTTTCACCGATCTACGCAGTTCCTTGTGTGACTTTCCCTTCCTTTTCTTTGCTTGTGTATAGGGTATTGTTTGCTGTTTGGGCTGGTTTTACTACCTTACTCTATTTACTCTCTGGGAAAAGGAATCGATATAACGCTGATAGGGTTAGAAATGTGTGCTTTTCTTTTATGTCCATACATTTTATATGAAAATGTCATTTTTACGCTAGTATTAGATATCGATAATGGAATGAATGAAAAAACGTTTCCTCTGTGGCAGACCATGCTGTGTGATGATACTAGGAAGTTCTATGGGATTCTGGAATGTATGAGTCTTTGTTTACCTGGCAGCTTGGAAAAATAAGCTGGATTGATATTATATTTTTAAATATGAAATAAGTTTGGAAAACATATAAAAGCTTTTATTTTTATGTGGCTACTGTACAAGCGTGAAAGTGATTTGATAAACTCTTTAGCCTGAGGGATCATGCCAATTTTGAATTTAGTTGTTTGTGTAAAATGTTAAAATGAATGAATATTTAAATACTTTCGTTGAGTAAAGTAAGCTTTCAAACTTTAAGCCTTTAGCTCTCATCTTACCCTATTTTTGGCATCAACCAATTATAGCTCATCTACATAGTCTGTATGCATATGTATGTGATGATGATATGATGATGTATGAAGTATTGTAATTTGTAATCCTTAAAATTCATGTAAAGAATTCACCACCACTGGTTCTCTGATTTCATGATATGTTGTATAGATTCAAAGTATTATATTTCAGGTTAGTTCTAATAACCAAATTAAAATCCTCAACGTGACCACTTTGAGTGGGAAAGATCGGGAGGTAAGCTTTTACATCATATCTAGAAGTAGAAATTCATACTCGTAGTAATCTTGCTTTGGCACGTGAAAGCATTAATTAAGGTGATTAGGAAAAAATGTGGTGTTAAATGAATCTATAGAAGAATTTATAGTTATATGACAAAATTATAAAGATAATGAAAAAAAACAACAATCTTTTTGTTTGGTTTATCTAGAAAATAGAAGATCGTCAAGGCATCAGTGGCAGTCGATCACTTGATTGTGTACTGATAACAGTGCGAGTCAGAAATAAAGTTCGCTTTTTCAGTTTTACAAAGCAATCCAAGTGAATGAAATGAGTTTGCTTTTACTTTTTGAAGAAAACTCAGAACATTCGAATAATGGTGAGGGTGACACTGGCTTTGAAAATGATTTAAACAAAGATGGAAGGCATCATGTGCACGCTAAGGTTCCAAAAACATTTGGCGTTAGTCGCCATACACAAATTGTATGGAGTGTTGTTTTTCTGGTCATGTCGTTATTTTTTCTGTCGGCTGCATATGTTCAGCATAATGATCCCGATCCTCTTCTTTGGATGGCAAGTCCATTTAATTATAACTACGACATTTCAATAATAAATCAATAATAAGAAGTTAAAACTACATGCTAGTTGGTTTATACTGCAGGTTGCGTACTTGGTTCCGTGTCTGGCCAACTTATCCATTATATTGTCAAGTCACCCCAACATGTCTAAATCTGGCTTAGCAAAATTCTGGAGAATTCTTAATTGGATCATTACTGTTCATATTGGTTACTGTTACACAATTGGATTCTGGACACTGGCTCATTATATTCATCGACAAATTTGGAACGACGAAGAGCAGCTTCTGACTAAAATGGTTGTGGAGGAACACATGATGATGGAAGAAGCAAAAGAACTGTTGGGTCTTTGTCTGGTAATTGCGTGGCTATCTTTTGTGAAGAAGGAAGGTTACTTGAAACTTGGAAGGAAGGGAATAATTTTCGGGATCACAATAACTGGGTTGCCAATAGTGTCATGGTTTATTGTGGAAAAAGTGGAAGAGGGCCGAGAAAACCAAGGATGTTTCTAGAGGGGACAATGACTTCCTGTCATTTTGCAACAAAAAAGTAACATGATACTTATAGTTCTGTGAATAGAATAGCATAATTGTAATAGAATAGTTATAGTTCATATTTCGGTTGATTCATTATTGCAAAGGGTATGGCTTGAGAGAGAAAAAGAGAGATAATATGAACAGAATGAACGTATACTGTTATATGTAATATTTTATTATGAATTTTGATGGTTTTATATCATATTGCTTTCATATAGCAATTAAAATTATTCCATATCGTTCCATCACCATAATTACTGATCAAGTTTGTGTTACAACTTAATAAAATTGAATTGACAAAAATATGCGACTTGATACTTCTTGGGAGAAAATCTAAGTTCCCTGAGTCTTTCTTAATTTTCTCTTTCGCAAGAATTGAAGTAACTAAAAATTTAATCCAGGATATACGACATTTTGTGTCGTTATTTATGAAAACATTATGCATATTCCATAACTAACAGTTTTCTGGCGAGTGGTTGTACGCAAATCCTTCAAAAAATTCTATGCTTTACTTTGATTTTTACGTAGTTGGCTAAAATCTAAATATTTAAGGTTTTTCTTATGAATGTCTTTGCATAAAAACTTAAGACAAAACGCATAGATTTTTGTTTCGATATAAAACGTATGTATGAGAAAAATTATTTATTGATTAAGTCTTCAGATTTATAATTTGCAATAGGAGCAGGTGAGAGGAGTTTCTCGTACACGGAATCTGTTGATCAAGAACTGTTACTTAGCATCTACCCAACAATCTGCGGATTCCATTACAATAAACTACGCCTAGAAGACTGGTTACAAACTCTCTAATTGGAGCTGGAGTTGCAATCCGAAGTGATTCGTCTACAATCCCGGTGACATTTCTGCTGTTAGAGTTCCTAATGACCTGAGAAATAGTAGCGAACAAGTGGTTGTTGTTTCCTCCAATTGTGGTTACATTTGACTGCATTTGTTGTTGTGGCACAACGTTGTTTGTTCCTCCAGTTAATTGGCCTAACCCAATCGTAATTGTCTGCTTGGGAGAAGAGGAAGATGGAACTCCTGAGGATGGGGAAGCAGGTGAGGAAATGTCAGCCATTGGCATGGGTGGAGCGGTACCAGAAATTGCACTGGCTATTGCCATTGCTGCGATAGTGTTAGCATCAGTATTGTTGAGAAGTGTCTTCTCTTGAGTTGAACCGACAACGGTAAAAGAAGGGTTAATTAAGTTGACAGATGGCTGCTGCTGTTGTGCAATTTGTTGCTGTTGAGGTTGCTGCTGGGGTTGTTGAGGTGAGCCTCCAATAACATTAACGCGAATGTTTCCCCCTGTTCCAGAAATTGCTTGCAAAATCTAAGTGAGTTGGAAAACAGAGAAAATCAATTAATTGGTACAGAAATATTGAAAAACTTGAATCAATAAAGCCAAACTAGTTAATTGAAGAATACATCGTCAACGATTCCACGGCTAGCTGTGTCTATTATCGCATCATCGGCTGCCATCAGTTCCATTAAAAATTCGTGTTGCTCTGGAGTTAAAGCAGCACGGGCAGATCTGTAGTTTTTGATAATTTCATCTTCCGGTACTACATAGAAAGCCTAGAATAAAAAAAATACCAAAAAGCATATAGCTTATTAATTTAAAATTTCCGAATTGATCAAAAACCTTCGAATACCAAGATTACAAATATATCTTACTTGAGTAATTGCCAAAAACGGCACAACTGTAACAATCAGTACTTTCCACATGGTTATATTGGATTTGGCAAGACTCAGTTTATGGATGCTTCAGAGATAAATTCTATATTGACAGTGACACTTGTAGCTAGTAGTCAATCTGGAGGAGTCGATTGAACTTTCACTATTGCCATGTTGCGTTATATATTTATAGTTCGTTTCATTAGCACACATATTTCATCATCGTTGCAGTTGGTGCTTAGGTAATAGGCACGTAGAAGCCTTTCATTGTTTTAATTGCACATTAAAATTAATAATTCATGTTAGTATAACTGTTACAACGACATCATGCATTTTTCATGTTACCCCAGACGGAGGTCATTCCCAGATTCCAGATGCAACGTGAAATGTAATAATGCCTGATGTGAAGCAAGTTTGTCACAAAAACGCTGTTGGTTGATATTGATACTCCATCTCATCTAGCAATTCGATAGTGAAACTATGCGGTTGTTATGGTGAAATGTGTCATATTTTCATAAATGATTCATAAAAAAATGTTTGACTCGATTAATAAAATACTGAACGTAAAAATTCGTTTAATTTTTCATTATCCCCACTGCCTTGTAATTGCAATATTTACAAAAAATTCACAAACATAAAAGTAATGATGATCATATTTATATACGTACTAAAACTAAAACTAGTTAAAAAAATCCCTAACTACAAAAATTATAATTACTATATTCTAAAGGAACAAAACTGGTTCATTTAATTTTTATGACATTAATGACATGACATTTAAACGTAGTCGAAAAACAAAAATATTTTCGTTAAAAAAAGGTTCATGACCTGTGTCGCCGTCTGGCATTCAACCTAGATCTTGTATAATGATTTTTTCGACCATACAAGACTTGAGTACAGTATGATCCCACAGAACATCTCAAAGTTGGAATGGCAACAGTTGCTGGAAGCAGGTCATCGCAAGTAACTTTTGTGTTTATGCACTGAGGTATCCAACTTGTTTTTGTGGGAATGAGGAGATGATTTTTAGGGCAGTAACCTCTTGTATATGCTTGGAAACATTCGTCCATTAAAGGGTCATAATACCAGTAAGGCGTTCTATAACTTGTTGTGTCAAAAAGGTTTTTGGGACAACGACGAGGTTCACAAATAACGCGACCTTGTTGATTGATAATTAGCCATTCTCCATAAGCGCAAGGACCCTGAAAACAAAATAGGTTTTTCATTTATTGATACAATAAAGTTACATTTAACATTGTTGTTAGTTAACTCTTTACCCTTTCGAAGAGATGATAGCAACGCCTCTTTGGAATATAATATGCCAAGTTTCGTCTCTCATGAATGCAAAACGTTTTGTTTCTAGCGATGTAATAAGATTCCGCTGTTGAATAGCTTCCAGCGTCATCACAGTCACAAGTCCCACGAACTTCTTCCTCTTGTCTAACATATAATTTCATCCGAGCGTTACAGGGTCCACGATGACCTGCTAAATAGCAGCGCTCTGGATTCCCATGAAAAATCCATGGAAGCTGAAATGTTCTGCGAATGCAAAAAAATATGCTGTCGTTAATTCTATCACACAATAGCAGAAAGCCAAGGCCGAATTTTCTAAAATCTCACATCACCCCAAATATTACTACTGCTATACTACTGAGCACATACCTTGGTGGACATCCAGGTGCAGTGCTTGTATCTTCCGGTGGTCCATCATATGCTGTTGCATAAGCTTCGTCGTCCTCAACAGGATTACCGAATTCCTTTGGTGCAATCCCTTTTCTTAGAATATCTGAAGATATCGTAACTTCTCCAGCAGTCGAATGATAAATCACATTCAGCAAAAATAGAACAAATATCGGGAAAACAGTCCTTGACAAGTGGTTCATAATGGTATGGTAAGCAAAAATATCAGGAAATAGGCACTATTGATCAAACTTTGTAACAACCTAGTTAAATGCAGTCTTTGCTAAGTGCATATGTGTACCAGAGATGCGCACTGACAACTAACTGAAAGAAACTGAAAACTTGACAACGTCACTACCAAAAGGTACTTTTGTTTAGAAGGGAAAAAATCTAGCTCTTTCTCTTTCGGTTAGCCAGTAAAGTAAGTTATCTTTTGTAGTTCATTGTTAAGAAAAACAATAATAAGAAAAGAAATCCATCTTATGAGCAGCCATGAACATAAAAAGTGCAGTTAATATAATGATAACATAACATCCTCATACTCATCACATCAATATCTTTTCGTTACACTACTGACACCTCACACAATGATAAAAACAATGACATCGACATCGTGAAGGTGCCTATGCACACAAAACGTAATAATCATTCATTTTTTGTTACAATTAAGGGCACAAATTGATGATGTGGTTTGGTCGTGCCTGCCGTGTTACAATTACGCACAAAGAAAAAAGACAGACAAACCGTGAAAACCGGCTACAGCTATTTAGGCAGGACGTGATAATAGCACTATTTCAACTGCCAGCCATCAGACATCACAAGATCAGAAAAAACGAGATTACCAGTATGTACTTCGAACCAAAAAATATTGAGTCGGGTTGTCAATGGTAAGCGTGGCCTGAAGATCTTAAAAGGAACGTGAAAAAACTAATGAAACCTGAATTTATGCATGCAAAAGTTTCATCATTTCTATGAATGAGTGTTTAAACTAAAACAATAGTGTGGTCGCATTTTATAAATTGGTTTAACCACGAGAAAGATCTTTCGCGAGAGTTCATCACACTAAATTCAGTCCATAGTCCTTATTTATGTGTAACTTGTGATGATGCATCAAAATGCTCAAAAACTAGTGAGATCACAAAAAAACTGAAGTAATAAAAGACGTGAGATTTATAGCAAAGATCATCGGGTCATTTTACAACTCATTTCATTTTCTACAGGCAATTTTGCCCGTTATTCGTGTTAACTAGGCACGAAATGGATTTCTATTCTGTTTAAATTTTTAATATCTGGGTTACCATGATGACTCAGGATGAGTAAAAGTATGAAATGATAGCCACACCACAAATCACACAGTACCGCATAAACGTTTGTGTTTAAATAATGATAATCGGAAGAAAATGAAATAAAACCACGTAAAAAGTAACAGTTAGTTTTTTGGTGTTTTAATGGAGTTTATTTTTTCGATTGATCCGTCGAATTCTTTTTTTATTTTGATTTTTTAACATTTTTTTCGAAATTCAAATTATTTTCCGTAAAGATGGTGTGACATTTATGTCCTCACACTTGCTACATACATTATTATGATCATGTTTCTCGTTAGTCTCAAAAAATCATTATCATTCGCGTAAGAAGAATAGTACTATCTTATGTATATATTATAATTTATATTAATATGATGGTAAATAATTTTCACAAAAATTATTGTTGTTGTAATCAAAACCGTGTGTTATTAATTATAATTAGCACTATATCAGTACCACCCTTTTTATATGTGCACATTTACACTCAAAACTCACTCCACACACATAATAATTCACCAGTAATTTATACATTCATTCCTGCTCATTTGGACCTGACCTGGCCTTAGCAAAGTCTATTCTACATTATCAACTTACATAAGGAAATATATACACATATTTTTTCGACTATAAACCTGAGGAGAAATTCATATACATATCCAACAACACACACTCTCACTCACCATTCCAATTACATACATACACTCATAGACCATAATACAAGTTCATAAATCCCCACTTTCACAGTTTTTAATAATTATTCAATACAATTCCTCGTGAAACGAAACGGTAATTGGGCACGAGGTAAAACTTACCTCTACAAAATAAACAGGAAACTCTAAAACTAAAAGACGAAAAAATAGCTAAAAAGCAATTAAGATTTCAGTTTTTTGTGGCTTATTGTTGGCGTATATTTGATGAAATGCTTGGCTACTATCTCAAGAACCTCTGATTTTTAATTACATGAATATTACATGAATATCTACTTTTAAGTGTGTAAAGAGAAAAAATTGAAAGATCACACTTTCTCAAAAAAGGTTAACTACTCAATTAGCACTTGTCATCGTATCCCTATTTTAAAGTCCTGTAAAATTAGCAGTATAGCAACCCAGAAGTAAATTACATACTTTCTCATCACTTACTGTGTTCGTAGGAGAATTCAGTCCGTATTGATTACACACTCAAAGTCCTTTCTACAAGTTTGGAGTTATTTATATAACCTAACATTATACGTATCATTGTTGACGTAACAATACAGTAATGGTGTACAGGTTTAATAATTTCAAGATGATGTTGAACATAAAACGTTAACACTTCACCTTAACATTAAACACTAATGTATAAATCTTACGGTATATAGGTATACTCTGTTTGAAGCTGCAAACTACATTTTTAATCATAAAGATTTCGCCCGCGGAAGTGCAATAGCCTTACATTATTAATGTAATTTTTCGAAAGAAGTTGTGAATCCATTATATTTTTTATTGTTATGTAATTAGTAGTTCATTTTTGAAAGAGACAATTTTCAGATTTTTTAAACATCAACAAACAAACGCACAAAACTTCGCCATCATTAAAAAAAGTTCATCAGACCAATGTATACAACGAATTATATTGATTGTTGAATTAATAATAATTATACGATAATTATTGAGGTAAACGAGCGAGAGAGAAAAAACAGTGGAGAAAAAGGAGAGTTAATATTGAATATTATTATTCTTATTACATTTCTTAAAAAACTGCTGCTAACATCGCCTAATTTACTTCCACAATTTCTTGATGGACATATTTTTCTCCGAGTCTTTCTGCATAATTTTGGCAACTGCCATTTCGAAATCTTCTTGGGTGACGTGCACTCTCCTTTCTCTAAGAGCGTACATACCAGCCTCAGTACAAACTCCTTTGACTTCAGCACCAGAGGCTCCTGGCATGGACTCGGCTATTTTCCTCAGGTTGATTCCACGGGTAAGGTTCATTCGTCGAGAGTGAATTCGGAGGATGTCAAGACGAGCTTCTTCGTTTGGTGGAGGGAACTCAATTTTACGGTCAATACGACCAGGACGGAGGAGAGCAGGGTCCAAAATGTCAATACGATTGGTAGCCATAATGACCTACGGAGAAAACAAAGCGTTTTAAAATTGTGAATGTACACAAATGATATAAGTGCACGGGGAAGATGAAAGCATGGTAAGGAGCGCTTACCTTGATGTTTTTAGTTGCTTCAAAACCATCCAATTGATTGAGAAGCTCCAACATGGTTCTCTGTACCTCTGAATCTCCACCTGAGCTGGATTCAATACGTGACGAGCCAATGCTGTCGATTTCGTCCATGAAGATAATTGAAGGTGCGTGTTCCCTTGCCATAACGAAAAGTTCTCTGACCATCCGAGAACCTTCGCCAATAAACTTTTGTACCAACTCTGAACCCGATACACGAATAAAGGTACATTCTGTGTGATGTGCGACAGCTCTGGCAAGCAAGGTCTTTCCAGTACCTGTACAG
>JAQFZG010002480.1:0-16462 GCA_034695465.1 Entomobrya nicoleti
GTTGCATTCAGTCGTTTGAGGATCGTAAGAAGCTTGGTTCATCAAGCTTCCAAAAGCCGTACCGTACCCAATTGGAGCAGAAAATGGACGAAGCCTACTCCAACTTGAAAAATAGTCACAAACTCCGGCTGCAGGAACTTCAGTCAAAGGTGGACACGTTAATTGGTGAAGCTTGCGATCTCTATTCGGAATTTCTACAGGAACAAATGAAAATCTTAGAGACGAAAGAAGAAATAGAACATATTCACATATCCAGGATTGATAAAACAATGCAAAGCTTCAAGAATGGAGGAAATCCATATCCGGAAGGGCACGAAATGTACTTGGCATCCTGCAAAAAGCTTCGAAATAATTTGGAAGGCGTGTACAAAAAAGCTTTGAAAGAAGCAGTAAAAGCTAAAAAACGTGTGGAGGACAGCTACCGTGATGCTGTAGCTAAAGCCGTTGACCACTATACAAGCAAAATGAAAGAAATCACAGATTCGTACGATTTCATTGAACAAGAAGCTCTCCAAGTCGAGCATGAGCAAGTGGTCAAGGAAGCCTTGAAATTCTACGATGGGATCGAAAAACTGGGAGTTTTAAAGAACTTCTCTGATTTTATTCAGGTTCTAGTCAATAACTGCGCTAAAAAGTTCGAAAGGATCACAGAAGAAGATCAGCAGAAGCACGAGCATGCCAAGCTCATCGCCCAAAACACCGTGAACGAATGTCTTAACAAGTACGAAGAAATTATAAAAGAAAGCATGAGCAAGTCACGCTCACTTGAAGAACTTGACGTTTGTCATCAAACTGCTGTGGCAGGAGCCAAAAAGCTTTTCATGCAAAAGTGTCCCGGCAAGAACAATCCAGATTTCATTCAAGAGTACGAACAGCAGCTGGAAGAAGCGATTAGTGAAACTTTTGATGATCTCAAGGAAATCTTTGAAATTAGGTTGAAGGTAGAAGGGGCTGCAACCAAAAGTCTGTTAGTGGATTGTACTAATTTCTACCATAATCAGATGAAAACACATGTGCAAAACGAAATGTTTTTAATGCCTCAGACACTGCTTCAACATCACACATCAGCTATGAACTCTGTTCTTCAAAAATTCGATCGACAACAGCCGTTGACTCAAAACCAAAAGATGGACTTGAAAATGACGATGGGAACGTTGTTCCATAAGTACCGAATGGAAAACGACATGAAGCTTAACTATAGGACTAAGGGGGAGCCCCCAGCAATTGGAATTGATCTGGGAACGACATACTGCTGTGTGGGCGTGTACGTAAATGGTGAGGTGATCATCATCCCGAACCAGAAGCAAGGTGGGCAACTCACAACACCCAGCTTTGTGGCTTATGAACAAGACGGTTCTGTTACTGTTGGAGCACCAGCAAAGGAAAACGCTTTTAGGAACCCAGAGAACACGATTTTTGATGCGAAACGTATCATAGGTCGTCCCATGAGTGACGAGAACCTCAATAGTGACATGGTATGCTGGCCATTTACAGTTGTTTCTGATAAGGGTGTTCCCAAGATCAAGTTGTCGAGTGGAAGGTTACTGTATCCGGAGGAGATCTCTGCTGAGTTGTTGAAAGAGTGTCGGGAAATTGTTGAGGATTATCTCAAGTTGCCCCGGAACACGATTAAGAAAGCAGTGATAACCGTTCCTGCCTATTTTGAGGATGGTCAAAAGCAGGCGACAGTGTCTGCTGGGAGGCTTGCCGGGTTGGAGGTGTTGACGATACTTAATGAGCCAACTGCTGCGGCTATTGCGTACTCCCAGAAACGGTTGGATGCGGAAGCGAGGAAAGTGCTTATTTTTGACATGGGAGGTGGGACTTTTGATGTTGCCGTGTTGGACATGAAAGCTGGGGAAATTGAGGTTCTTGGAGTTTCTGGTGACACTCATTTGGGTGGAGAGGATTTTGATAACAACATGATGAAGTTTTGTGCTCAGAAGTTTAAGGGTAAGCATGGAATAGATTTGCTCGTTGGTAAGGATTCAACTGTGAAGACGGAGAAGGATAATGCAACCAGAACGATGAGGAGGCTGCAGATGTACTGTGAAAATTCCAAAAAAAATCTGTCCACTGCAAGAACTGTGGAAGTTACGGTGGATGCTATTACGAGGAGCCTAGACTTGAATGTGAATGTCAACAGGGAAATTTTTGAGGAGATTAATGAGAAGTACTTCAACAAGAGTATCGAAATAGTAGAGGCAGCTCTAAAGAAAGTGGGAGTGTCTAAAGAAAGTATTGATGATATTGTGCTTGTTGGAGGGTCGACTAGAATTCCACGGATCCAGGAGTTGCTGACAGCATTCTTTGGTGGCAAGGCACTGAACAGATCTATACATCCAGATCAAGCTGTGGCGTATGGGGCAGCGATTAAGGCTGCTATGCTGAATGGGGAGCAGACGAGGGGGGATTTGGGTCTGGACAGTTTGAGGATTCATGATGTGGCTCCGTTTTCTTTGGGAATCGAAACAAGTACAATGGACTTGTCCGTAATCATTCCCAAGAATTCAAAGATTCCTACGAAGAGGACTAAAGAGTACTATACCGCTTATGATGACCAAACTCACGTAAATGTCAAAATTTACCAAGGTGAGGACCTTGAAATCGCTGCAAACAACAAATTGTTGGGGAAATTCGTTTTGGGTAATATACCTCGGGCACGCAAGGGACAACAACCTCTTGACATAACCATGGAAATAAACGAGATGGGTATTTTAGAAGTCACGGCAGTCATTCGAAGTACAAAAGGGAGTAACAAAATTACTATCAAGGAAAGTAGACAGGGAATGAGTAAAATGGAGGTGGACAGAATTCTTGGTGAAGTAAGTGTTATGACAAGGAAATGCTCTTATAATTTTTTGTTGGCTTTATCTTGTTTTGTTTTTATTTTGCAGGCCAATTCAGCAACGTCAAGGAGGGAATCAGCTAGGAGCACCGTTTGATAAGATTGTGGATTCATGACAAAGGTCTAATGTTGAACCATGTTAAACCAATTTAATACAAATAAATTTTTGCAAAGATTTAATTAAACCACTGCGATGATGCTACTTACAAAGTTGCAACTTATTAGCTGGTATAACCAATTATCATATTCGTGCTTGTAGCACAAGTATTATTTTGTCTTAATTAACTTTTTATTTTTGAAGTTGCAATTATACGCTTAAATAATTGTAATTATAAATTGAGAATAACTTTAGTTGGCAGTAATCTAGACTCATACTTACTAACCAATAGACTAGACTCATACTCATGAGCCACCTTTTATTTAAAAAAAATTATCAGAAAAGTTATTATGCTAAATTATTAAATCATTACTTTTAGGGCTAAACTACAAACATTGTAAAAAGTACGAAAATTGTACGAATTTAAATTACATATCTTTACACAAATTGATTACATGAAAGTATCTTCTGACAACTTGATGCCTTTAATCAACCTTGGTTCCTCATAATCCTCTATACTTTCTTCAGAAAACTCTTGCAACGACACAGCTTCCTTCTCATCTTGAATAGAGTCTTGATAGCGCCTTCCATTGACTAAATAGCTTCCTTTCCTTCCAGGTCTCCTCCTACAATATTTGTAAATAACAGACCCTACCAATACCGTGCAACTCAGAATGACTATCCAAAACGCATATCGATACGAAGTCGTCCTTCCGATTTTCTTCAGCCAAGAAACCTTAAATTTTCTAGGCACTTCCGGTAAAACTTTCAAAATTTGCGACTCTTCGCTATCCAATATGTCTTCATAAAACTGTATCGCTATTTCCTCTCCCGTTTTATCAGAAATTAACGGTTCATTTGAGGATACTGAAATCGTTTCTGTTCCCAGCTTTATCTGAACATTTTTCACCCTGTCTATCTTTCCAAATTGCACGTCTGTTTCATTTTCATTCTCCAATAACTTTGCATCCGACTCAGACTCAGGAAAGTAGTAATCAAAAATTGCGAAAGTTATTGCCGTTCCACTTTTAATTTCTTCTTCGTTTATACTCGTTATAATCAAGTCGGTCTCATCTTTAGAATACTGAAAATTGACAAGTTTCCCCTTATCTTCTGAAGAAGATTCCTTCTTTATTTCAACCCCATCCTCCAAATCCTCAGCCGCCAAAGTGTAAGAATGTCCATCAGGTATAACAACTGGATGTGGTGTAATTTCCCAAATGTTTTCGTTCTGATCAATCGACCGTTTACGTCGATTGCTACCGTTGCCATCAACATTACGTCCTGGAGGAAGAATTTCCATTACAATGGAATTGAGTAAAATTGAAATTTTACTGTGTTGAAATGTTCCATTGACGAGTATCACCCTCCCCTTAAATATGTCTGTCCAGTTGGTCATCTCAATTTCCAAATTGTCACCAATCCGGGAAATTTCTGGTACGTACTTCCGCTTTGTCTTGTTACGAATTTGAGAGATGATATGACTCAAATCCAAAACTTGAGCTGTTCTATTCCCATTGACCAACTGAGGATAAATGAACACGTCGTTATCTAAATCAAGAATTTCATAAGTTGTCTGATTAAATCCAACTAGATGACTTGTCACGTTTTCTCGATTGGTTAGCAAATTCACTTCGTTTGGATTTCCACAGTAAACAAAATCTGATCCCGTTTCTAGCATGAATGAAATGCCCAGTCTCGATGCATACGCAGTTAACCTTGGGATAATATCTTGCTGAATAACATCCAGGTCTAAATGTTCTTGGGGATTGGCGACAACGGCTATAATTTCTCCGTATCTTGTTACCCTCAATAGAAATCCCTCTCCAGTCATAAATTCAGGTTGAGAATAAAACATGGCTGTGTCATACACTCCACTGACAACATGGGAAAACTCCAACTCATTATGCTCAAACGTGGAGTAGATAATACGAGACTCGTTTAAAGAAAATTGAAGAGAACTTAGTTGGGAAAGAGTAAAGTTTAAATAGAACATGTGTCTTGACTGACGTAGCCTAAGAAAGTTGTCAACTTCAATGTCAAAACTATGGATGGAGGAGAAATGATAATAAAAAGTGGAGGGATTCAGCTCAGTCGCCATTTCAACATTCCATTTATCTTCCTCACGGTTTTCGATGTCAAAAAAATCATCGTCATAATTTTCGATCCCCTCCATTTCTTCAGAATTTTTATCATCATCGACATCCTCCTCCGATTCAACCAGCTCATTATCCACCTCTCTCAAATGATCTACTTCATCCTCAAGTTCAAAAATGACTCTTGTCCCGACCCCAACCTGGATTCTGACGTTATAACCACAATTCTTTCTCACAACCACTTCATCTACAAACCTCACATGCTTCGTGTCACAACCCAGCACCACCCTTTCAAAGTCGTTTTCCCTCCCCGAAAACAAATCAATACCTTTAATCACCGTAACAAATGAGGTGAACGAAGAGTCGCCTAAAAACCTAATTTTCTCTTGAACGAAATCCACTTCCATTCTTTTCCCTGGATGCAATTCATTATCTAGGTGAAGGCCATTAGTTCCTCCTCTCCCATTAATTAGCAAAACTGACAGGACTTGAGATACAAAAATGTCGTCATCTTTGTCACCACCAATGATAGATTGAAGGCTCGAGGAAGTGCCCACGATTATCTTATTCTCCGCACCATTTATTCCGTCTATAGTCCCAGAAAATGGGGATCTTGCGACAATAGAGCATTGAACTGTTTCATTTTCCTCTAAAATTATCTCTGCCACTAATTCTGGTCCTTGTCCGACATGAAATGTTGGAAGATTTTGGAAATTCAAAGGGAAGCTTTTCTCGACATCATTATCAGCGAAGTTTACTTTTAGACTGGATTCCTCCAAAAAAATATTTTTAAGTTGGTTTAATGGAATTTCGAATTTAAAAGCATGATTGGTCTCCAATGTGGCATTGTACCGGATATCAAAATATTTACTGGTTCTTACATGATATGTGAAGTTTCCAGCAATAGCTGAGTTTTCAACTGTAGTAAATTCAGCTAAAACAATTGATACTTGTGGGTGGCAGAAACTCTGCTGAATTTCAATTTCATCTTGCCTATCTGACGAAAACCCGCCATCCAACATTACTAGTTTTGTGTCACAAGCGCATATCAATTTTTCCTGCTTTCCTTTCCTTCCACCAACAATTTGAATGCTGTTTACAGTCACCACCGAAGAATCCAAATTTAAACTTTTCTCCTTTAAATTTACGATAAGAACTGCAGTAGTTAGTGATTCTGTTAATATCAATGAATTGACTCCTCCCAAACCATGCAATGTTCCTGTAAAGTTATCATCGTTCATAATAAATGAGTCATCAAGCGTTCCTCCAAATGCATCCCAATTTCCACCGTGTAACCGAAAAATGTTTTTTGCTCCAGTAGTACCTCTCCTTTGTTCCACTCCACCTTCCTCATTTCTATCGTTTTGTAAAACATGCAAAATATTGATCTCAGTCGTTTCATCGTTCACCAAAATATATCCATTTGAATTGAAATCCGTATCAACAAACATCATGTTGACATTCGGCTTTTGAGCTTTGTAATCAGTCACGTCATACTTTTGAGTGAATTCCACAAAATTGTTATCCGACAATGTAAGATAAATCGTTATTGTCCTCCAATTTTCGTTGTCCTCAATTTTCAAGTCATATGAACGTAGTTTAACAGGAGGATACTGAATCGGGAAATTAAAAATAGTAGAACTGGTCACAATAATATCTGACTTGACATTTAGGTTGTTGGATGTGTTGGATTTCAAATAGATGTCAATGTTGCCCTTCTCCGTCAAACTTGATAATTCGGTGTAGCCCATTGCAACTACAGTCATTTTCCGGTTACAATTCATCTTTGGAATGGTAATGATATCAGGATTTCTGGAGTGACCCCCATTCATTTCAACATGTTCGATGTCACAACCAACTGTTATCTTCTCTGGTTGCTCCACTCTGCCATATATTTCCCCAATGTTTGCAAATGTAACAATGCTACTTGAACTTCCTTCTATGGTCAAGGTATGTAAATCAATCTCGGCAACTCCACTTACATCATTTTCAATGTAAAAACTATTTCTTCCCAGTCCGCCATTGATTTTACCCTTGAACCAGTTACTGGTTAAAACAAATATGTCATTCAGTCGTCCTCCTATCACTTCCCAATTTGTCCCTTCACCCAGTTTAAAAATATTTTGAACTGCATTTGTACCCTTCCTGATTTTTGGCTCGTTTATCTTCAACTGGAGATTTTTCAGTTCATGATATGCCATTATGACATCCCCTTCCTTTATCAGTGCAGTCTTCAGATTGTTATCCTCTTCAAAGTAAATATTTGGATACTCACGGCTCAAAGTAATACGATTTCCTCCGTCAATATTTATCTCCTTTGAGGAAGCAGACAAAAGCTGGTGCATTTGAAAATTCAACAAAAGCGTTGTTTGACCTCCCCCAAAATACGAAACGGATAGTTCTAGTTTTAATGGTTGTGCTGTGGGAGAACATGGATCTCGATTTTCGTATCCAGCTTGGACACTTAAAGTTCCGTTCGACTTACGGTCGACAATCGCTACCTTTCCTTTAACAGAAATTGAAAGGTCGACTACGCAAGACAATGTTGGGATATCTATTTGGTCAGGTGCTGTGCCACCCAAGTGCAGTAATTTTGTAGTGCATGCAGTAGTAATATGTTCTTTGTAGCCCGGTCTTCCATATACGTTTTGTATATTTTTCATAGAAATTCTGTTTTTCCCAAGTACAAATCCAGAATATAAGTTGACCTCTACACTGCTGACATTTTTTATTTCGTTTGATATATGCAACGAATTCTGACCAGTTTTCCCATCAATTGACCCAGAAAATTCTGAACTAACTAAAATAAACTGATTGTTAAGTTTTCCACCAAATGCAGCCCAATTTCCGGACTCAAGCTGAAAGACGTTGTCTAGAAAATCGTAGCCGTATACGGATCCGTCTAGATTGGATTCTTTTTCTAAACGGTAAGAACACTGCACGGTTTTTAGCTCCAGGTTATAGACAAGCTGCCTATTGAAGTTTTTATTTTGACTCATCAAAATAGATATTTGATTTTCATGATTTTTTGATGATTCACACCTTTGTTGTGATTGGGAAGCTTGATTTCCACTGAATTCGAATCTTGAAATGCCTCCATTACTAAATCCTAATGTAACTGTAAGGGTGTCGTTATCAACACTTGCTGTTGTTAAACTTCCAACGTTTACATCAAATTTGAATAAAAGAGTTCCTCCAAAATTTCTTGGAACTTTTGATCGAAATGAGGGTCGACCTTGCAGTAAAGTATAAACTTTCCCATTTGAGAATCTGCTAGCATCTAATAAAGTGTTACCTTCAGCGGAAACGGTTAGCTCAAAGTGGCTGGAAATGCAAGACGGTACCACAATAATATCCGGGTCATTGGTTAACCTTCCACCTCCTCCAGAGACTAGTGTTGTGTCACAATTTGCAATTATGAATTCTGCCTCCTCTTTTCTCCCAATTACACGATGAATATTGCGCAGATTAACAGTTTCGGATTTAGAGCCAAATTTCATCGTTCCTGAAACCAAATCAACTTGAATCTTTCCCAGGCGATAGCAGTTACTTTCCAATACAATCGAATTTCCATGATCGTTATAAGTTTTTCCATGGAACAGTCCAGTAATTGTGAGACATGGTCCAACAAACACAAAAGTGTCGTCACCAGCATTCCCATAAAATTCCTTATTTCCTTCTTGCACAACAAATAGATTGTCAACGGTTTCCCTTTCGTCCAACGTTATACGATCAGTTCCATTTCCCAAATCGTACAACATAAACTTCCCAGGAGAATACCTTACCACCGCAATAGCGCCACGGCATAAAAATTCCCAGTCAATATGCGGTTTTGACTTTCGTTTGCCTTCATTTTGTAGTGATGAAGGTTAACATTTGTAAGTAAAACCATTTGGCACTTGTAAATCTGGAGCAGCTCGTTGTAGATACACATTCCTTCGCTGTGTAAAATCTACCTCATTATCAAGTATGTCAAAGCCCCACTGAGGTGGATCTGTACCACATCTACATCGATATTCGACATCTGCATGACCATACAAAGGTAAGTACTCTGTTTTTGAATCTGTTTGACATTTTCTGCTACTGTATTTCCCTTCACAGTATTCATCAACACCATCACAACGACTTAGATGTTTCCAGTCCGAACAACCAACAGAAAAAATATGCCACATTTTTTCACAAACGTTCCGCTGAAGCCTACAAGGTGCTCCGGGATCGTGCAATGTCTTTGACGGAAATACTCTCCCAACGTAATCCGGATTATTTATTAGAAATTGTACAGTCAAATTGACAGCTATATTATTAGCTCTTTTCAAATCGATCAGTTCCTGAATATAGCCACTTACATTTTTTCCTCTAATATTTCTCCAATATTCCGTTGTTTTTTCAAAATCCAGTAGCGGAATTTGTTCGTTTACGCGATCCACATGATTTGCAGCCTTGTAAAATCCAACAATTAGTGTCGTCAACACATTAACTACGAAAGCAGTTATTGCAAACAATGGAGCCAATGGAGGAAACACAAGAGAAAGTACAGCTGCTGTAGCTGTAACTGCAATATCAATAGAATCTGCAACTATATCTGCAATCGCATCATTTTGATCGAATTTAGAAGCGTTTGGATCCTTTAAAATTTTAACTGATTTAGTAATGCTGTATACGTTAATTCCAATGTCGGCTATTGCCCCAATAGGTCCTGCCATCTTTCCAATAATTTGTGAGCCTAGTTTGGTCATTAACTTTGTTGTAGCTTTTTTAGCTATATGCTTTCCCAGCTTGGTGACCCCTTGAAGAGCGAACTCCAGTCCGATTCGACCCCCAATCAATCCTAAACTTACATAGTCTCCATGCCGCAAAGCTGTGACGACTCCTTTTGCCAGCATGATCTTTCCATATGCACTACTCACTTTGCCACTTGTTGACGTAAATTTCCCTGCCCTTGCAGCAAGTTTGCTGCTACTAGCTTTAACTTTTTGATATTTGCTTAATCCTTTTGGAGGCGCTTCCCCTCCATTACTTCGGAGTGTTTTTGTACCCATTGCATTTTGTTGGGAATGGGTGTCCAGGTTTTCCAGACTTATTAATGCTTTCGTTCTTGCTATATCTTCAGGCGTGCCAGTTAATTTCTCGGGATTGCGGGAGATGTGGTCCACTAATGCTTGTTTGATACGTACAGATTTTATATCTCCATCGTCCAGCTGAATTAGGTAATTATTTAGTCGGTTACTATCAACTGATACTGTATCTATAGCAGATGGCATATTAATTTTGGGTTTAAGTAATGCATCTAAATCAGATCCATGTACATTTATATTTGGAGACTTTTTCTTCGGATTTTGAATGTTTTCGTCTGGTCCTAGAGCCGGCTTTTTATTTGAGTCGCTGTTCATGTCATGATTGTCGTGATGTCGTTTTGTAAAGAAAATGCATCCATTTGCGGAAGCACTCCTTTTCTTTCTTGATGAAGAAGAGCAAATTTTATCGGCTATTGGGTTAACAGATCTTCCTTTTCCATTGACTAATGGATTATTGCTGTTTTCAGATTTTAACTTTATTAACTCTGATACTTCATTCCACTGGTATGCTTTTCTGGATTGTGTCATTGAAGAGTCGTCAATCGAATCAATATCTGCCAGTTTGTGAGTAGCTTTAAGTTTTTCGATGTCTCCTTTGTTTATCCAGCCAAATTGCTTGTTTGTCTCAAGTAATTGCTGAACTCCAATTTTGTAAGCATTAAAATCATTTTTCAGATATATTTTATACTCTGAAATGTACAAATTGATTAGACGGGAGTATCCCACTTCTGGTGTTTTTATGTAGTATATTGATTTGGTGATAAATTTCTTTGCATATGTTGCATGCAAACGTTTCATGTAATCTGTCTTGATCTGGTGGTCTATTGCTTCAAGAGGCTTTTGCCCTTTCACGGGTTTGGACTTATCTCCATGTGCCCCATCAACTATCGAGTCAAAATTGTATTCCCATAGCTTTTGGTAATCGAACACTTTTTTACCGTCTGTACCAAGAACAAATTTTCCATCTGCTGTTTTTATGGCATAATCATCCACCGTTTTTAAGTACCTAAAAACAATTTAATTTTTGTATACACATGATACTAGGGAAACTTGATTTAATCAATGAATGGTATTACCCTTTCTTTATTCCTTCCTTCATATTTGAAACCCATGCTTTGTCATATCCTTCCATTGCAACTTTTGCTGCTGTAGCATCTGCTTTCTGCAGTCCTCTTATTTCATCATTCAAGCCAGCATTTCCAGTTGATGGGAATATCCTGTGTTTATCGTATGGTATGCTTAAAGCACCCATTGCTTTTTTAACGAAAGAATTATGCTCATTCAAAGATTTACTGAGTTCATTGTTCACTTTCTCTAATTTCGCAAATTCCTGTGCAACTTTCACAAGTCTTTCTTGCTTTTCCGGCGTTTTGATAAGTTTCTCAGCGCTAACCCTTAATTCAGCATTTTTCTTCAGTAATTGATTTACTTTCTCTTTATTTTTAGCTACTTGCAATTCCGATGACGCATCACGATTATCACGAGGTGTCCCCTTTTCATATTTTTCTTGAATTTTCTTCGTTTCCTTCTCGAGTTTTGTTATTGCTTTTACATTAGCTTTGTACTCATTTTGAAACTGTGGATCCCATTTATTCACATGAATAGGCTTATTTAGCTGTGTTTTGAGGAATTCCATTTCCTGCTTTAAATTGTTTAACCTTTGTTCATTTTTTGGAAAGTCCGTTTTCTGCAGTTCATCCTGTAACAGTTTTCTCGTTTCCATCACAGACCTTATATTTTCTGGCAACGCATTTACGTCAACTTTCTCTAAATTCAGATAGTTCAACAAAGAATAATGTGGGGCGTGGTCAGATTCGATGGTTTTAAATTTGGAGACCAATGGCTGCAGTGTCTCATAGGTTCCGCCATGGCCAAGAAAGGGCGCTGCCAAGTTCGAGTCAATTTTACCCGAATGTTTTATATTTAAATTCCTAAACTCGCTCACAAAGTCGTCATTAACCTTTGTGTATTTTGGGGGAACTAGAAAATGCGGGTTTTGTTCTAGTGGACGTTTTATTATTATTGCTTCTGCAGATAATGCTAAGAAAATAACAAGTACCGTTTGAAGTTTCAAGAAATACATGCTGACTTCAAATATAAACGACTAAATTCGAGCAACAGAATTTGCAATTTACAATGCAAAAACATGTATAAATTTAAATTTCACAAATCAAACACAGGTCTTGATCGATTTTTACCTTATATGAATATTTCTTTCTTCAACCAAAAGGAATGCTTACTGGATAATTTAATTCGACTGAATAACCAACTTTGAGCTCATCCTAAATAGTCCAATGAAAAATATGCGTCATAATTTCATATATCAGTTACCACATAATAAAGCCAGTATGTTAGAGATAATCCCATCAAATATTTGAATAATGAAATTCATTCCATGAAATCATTTCTCGCATTCAGTTTCAGTTGCAGCCCACAAGTTCTGATTCATCGCTTCAAAATATATACGTATTGTTTAGATAATATTATCTCTTAATATATTTTGCTATTAGGTTAATAAATGAGAGATGTTCATGCTTTGACGATGAGATCATCTTAATTTGGTTCTTCTTCCAATTAACGATTTAATCACGTGGATTCCAGTGGCAACAATTTAAAAGTAGAAAACTGCTTTTTCGTCCTTTAATCATTTCCCAAAAGCATTACCTTTAAGAAAAAATTATGAAAAGCATTAATCGAACGAATATCAAATTCCATTGATTGATCGATTACACTGACAAGTTCTTGATTAGATCAAAAAATATAGCATATGCATGCCGAAAAATTATGTTTTTGTGTTTTACTCATACAACTCGTATACAAGGCTTTCGAAATATAAATTTCTCCGACATGCATGGAATGAGGTTATTATTTGATAAGTTCAAACCCCCAATAGCACTGGGAGTCCGGATCAACCGGAAATATGTATCTTAATCATAACGTTAGATTATGAATAGGGAGAAGAGGAACAGTTGAGTAATTATCAAGTTTCAGAACTGTCGATTCATGTCAGTCAGATTTTATAGTGATCAATGAAAAGTATTTCTTCATGGGTTTAACTAGCGTAAAAGATGACATCTATATTATATACGCTGATCGACGTGTTACAATGGGGTCATCCATAGCATATGTGCGTTGTAGTGAGTGGGAAATTTTTATGCAGCGAACTTTACGTAAGACTGCGATACATTAAAGGTGAATGTATGAATATGAATGCACTTACTCATTTAAAAAAGTGCATTCTGCATACACCTACAGTGAATGACCCCATATCACTTCACTGCCTTTACATCGTCATCAACAACACAGCAAAGGAATTACCTAGCTTGCAAAACTAATATCGAGGAGTAGTGATTTGAAGTGACAAATTGAAAATGTTAGAATAGGCTGGGGCAATGTGAGAAAACGTTATAATAGGCTGGGACAACTTGAGAAAATGCTATAAATGGCTGGGGCAAGTTGAGAAAATGTCTGAATACGCTAGGGTAACTTCAGAAAATGCTTTAAAAGCCTGGGAAAACTTGAGAAAATGATTTAAAAGTTTGGGGAAACTTGAGAAAATGATTTGAAAGCTTGGGGGAACTTGAGAAAATGATTTATAAGCCTGGGGGAACTTGAGAAAATGATTTATAAGCCTGGGGAAACTTGAGAAAACGCTATAGAAGGTTGCGAACACTTGAGAAAATATTTTTAAAGGCTGGGGTAACCGTTTTATACTGCTCGCGTAGCGTGCTGGCTGACTCTAGTCATTAAAGATGCACCGAAACTACCAGCTTAAGATGGATGTATCATTTTATGTTGAACAAAGTTTGATGTAGTACCAGATATAATTCGTATATTTAAAAAAATGTCTTTCAAGAACTTCAACTCCTTCACCTTTTCCTGATTTAGTATCAGAAAATAGTTCAAATAGTTAAACAATCAACAATCCGAAAAAATATGCGACAAGCAAAATAATTATGGTATAGTAAAGCAGTATGTATCGGCAGTTGTATTTTTTTGTGAAGTCTGTATAATACGGATAATACAATGTATGGCATAAAATGCTGTTTAGTTTATTCAGGAGGGAGTAAATTCTGATTTCCCGAGGTAGGAGAGAGGCCGCAAACAAAAACTGTGGTTTGTTTGACGATTCATATTTGTAATAGATTAGAGTCATATCGATGTGCACAGGAAGTTCGCTGCATGTTGCGATTTAGCTTTTGCAAGCTTACTCATAATATGCAATTTTCTCAAAAAATGAGATAAAGGACAAAGGTTTTTTACACACCCTATGTTTTCCATGTCAATATGTTTTGGTTACTTTGCTGTGGGTTTTTTAATGAGTAATAATATGTCACAAAACAATATAACATGTACTTTTTTTGCGTTATTTCCAAGAATGCCAGCTCAACGTTAAGATAAGCGAATTTTACATTATTTTCTCAGTATTGCTAAAATAAGCTTATGATGAGAGTTGATACACTTTAAGCATATTTAACATAATTTACAGCATACGGTCAAGTATCACATTTCTTGTAGGCATGTTGTGAAAATACCTATTTATGCGTCTATCCGAGTATAGGCCAGGCCCTTACTTACATTGTTTTGCTAACATGTAAATTTTGCTAACAATGCAACTTGCCAACACTGCTATTTGCTAACATTTCGTTTTGTCAGTGTTACAACTAGCCACAGAACTTGTTGTAACATGTTCTAACCTGTTCTAAATACACGCCATATTTAAAACAACGATACGATGGATGGTAACTATTTTCACTAAAATTAGTACCAATTCTGATGTGCAATGACGTTAGCAACTTTGTTTTTGGTTGAGTGACATGAGTTTCCAAACCATAAAACAGTATAGTGAACATTTAAATGGATTCAGAAAGTTGAACGGGAGCAGGAAAGGAAGACGGCATATTTTTTTAAAGTGATTTATTAAACTTTAATCTCCCTTAATTTGTCAACATTTTACCCAAAGTCAAATACTTTATTCAGTCTACACGAATGCAAAATGTAGATTTATTTCCAATAAATTTATAAATAATCAATTAAAATCTCATGAAGACAAAAAAATAGTTCAGAGTAAACTAACATGCCAACAAAGTGAACATTTACACAAAATACAAAACTGAGTTTTTTCTAAAGTAGAAATTTTGGGAAAATAAAATGTCAAGTTAACGATTCCAATGAATTCTATAAGGTTCCTTCATCTTCTTATAAGCCATCTGAATTATTGGGTGAAATTTCAATTCCATCTTAAGCTCATCTGCTTCCATTACTGCCAGAAAGATTAAAACGATAAATAATTTAAATTTAAAATCAAACCAATTTTCAATTTAAACCGCATTTTCATTTGCTAATAACTTACTGATACTTCCGCCTGTGTCTCCTGTGCAACAAGTGATTTGCAAAAATCTTCCCACACCCACTACATCCAATAGTCCCTTTACTCTGTTCATTCTGAATTTTATGCTGGTCCTTTTGATGTTTCTTGAGCAAATTCAAATTTAGAAAACTCTTCGTACAATGTCCACACTTAAACAGCTTCTCGCTTTGCGTTTGCAGTTTAATATGCCGTCTTAAATTGCATTTTGAACTGAGCTCTTGTCCACATAAACAGAAGTACTGTCCTTCTTTCATACGTTTTATGTTAAATCCATGTTTTTCTTTGGGAAGTCTCGTGATAACCTTGATAGCAGATAAGGTTGGTAATGGATATTTCCGAGGTCGACCACGTGGCCTTTTTAAAGGTATGGAAGGTGCTGGAGTTAAAATTTCCTCCACAATAATAGGTTCTACAGGTGCAGGTGTTGTTGCAACTGGAACAGGTTCTGGGGCTCGAAAGGACGGGGATGGTGGTGGATTTGGAACGCTGAAATCCATTTGGCCTTGATTTATGGATAACCCTCTGGCAAGCGAGTTTCCTGCGGCTATTTGGCAAGAATCCAAAACAAAGTTGATTCGCTGATCGTAAACTTGTTTTTGAAGTTGGAAACGCCTTTCCATTTCCAATTTGTTTTGTTGTTCAAGACGAGCGTGTTCTTGAAATAGGGAATGGGTCCTTTTTTGGATTTTTAAGCAGCATTGGTTAAAGTTTTCGGGGGGAACGTTATCACCACTTATCATTTTGTGTAAAAGAGCATTTAACTCGTCGATTTCAGGTGGAGTCGCCGCTTCTTTTTCGGATGACTGGGAGTATTTTTCTGATGGCATTTTTTTCAAACGAAGTATTTGTGTAAGTATTTTGTTAAATTTGAACTTTTTACTAAATAATTACAAAACTAATTTAAATTGATGCAAGTTATGTTATGTAAATTTACTATAGCTACATATATATAGCTAAATACAAAAATCCTTTTAC
>JAQFZG010002481.1:0-16461 GCA_034695465.1 Entomobrya nicoleti
TATGAGCATTCAAGTGTACTATGGTATCGCACGATTGTTGATAATTACGTAGTGAGTGGCCAGTCATGTCAATGCTACGATTTCCAAGCCAGCCAAGTATCCCGTCATTGTCATAGCACGAGGTTATCAAGTTTGACAAATCAAAACGAGTACATTTGAGTGAGATTTAAAGAAGTCGAACAGGAACAAAAACAAAGTGAATCGGTTTTTTTTGGATGGATGAATAATGAATGTAGCCTTTTGAAGATGATCTAATCATGTGAATAAACAGTGCATAAGAAAATAAAAAACTTTAAGTTTTACTGCACAATAATACAGCTACCGTATAATTACCACATCGTCGTCCAAAAAGGTGTAATTAAGAATTATATGATGTTGTTCTTGAGACTGAACACGATGGTTATGATGATGTAGACAGATTTTTTAATTGTCATTATTTCGGGCGCCCATTGTCGGCGATCAGGAGGATGATCTTTATTCCTTCCACACACACTTGACTAGACTGTGAAGATCGTAATAAGGTTAGCAGTTAGTAATATATAAAGGGTTGAGATAATAAGTGGTTCGCGTGACATTGAATTGCCAACAACTTTTTGCCTTTAATATCTTTCTAACGTCTTGGTTGTATTCAAGAATTCAAGTGCGTATGTATTTATTTAAATCATTTGAAATCTTATCGTTTCCCAGGATCAATAGTAAAATTAGCAACTGCCAAAAAAATAGTTAAAATTATCGTTTTTAAATAGGAAGATCCCCTCCTTATTTCATGATTAAGTTCTCTCCCTTCACATATTATTTATTTATTATTTTTGTTGAAGAGTATTACAAATTACATGTGTCAATGAGCACTATTACTTGGTTATTTTGTCACCGATTTTTGTTTTTGCAGAAATCGTTCGTGCTAAATGACAAGGTAATCAGTAGTTGTGTATCATGTAAACGTATACTCAAATATGTGTATATATAATGTATTTACTTACACTTGAAAATTTGCAATGGTTGGAGGATTATGATTGCGAGTCAACTTACACGTACACATTTTCTTATAACTTCTAATCAAATATCCATAACTGTATGTAATATCTATAGGTAAATTCATAGATGCACAGTACACGCACATCACGAACAAAATCTTTTCGTTCAATATTGTGATTTTTTAATGTAATAATACAATAAAACATCTATACTTACAAGGAATATATCCAATAGCGCAAAAAAAACTGCAAAAATTGAAGAAATTCATACATATTTTCATCACACAAGCAGTAAAAGCAGGATTGGACCTGCCTGTCTGTCAAAAGAATTTTTCTGTTTTTTTTAATCGCCCGATATTTTCTAGTGAATAACGCACATGAACCCATACATGATTATGCTATACAACCGAAAGAAACAATTTTTTTCAGAAAGAAATCTCTCCCAGTTGACTGGGGGTGTAAATGTCGTGAACCCCTGAGGACGAAAAAGACCTCCTCCATTTGCAGACAAGACTGCAAAAAATGCAGAAAAAATATGTGTAATGTCAATGAGAAAAAAATACATTGAAAGAAATACTCTGAAACAGAGTTATTCTTTTGAAAAACTAGAAAAAGTGGGCAGGATCTTTTCAAATTTTATTATTGTAAATATACCTGAATTTACCGAAAAGAGACTACTTTTCAAAAAAGGTACAAAAGTAGTGAAAATCGACTGACCTTTGTAATCCCGTCAAATGAGTACGTAATTAGTTTTGTGTGTACACTTATTCGTCGCGGTAAAACTTATTATACAATTTTTGACAGACGTTCTTCAAATTCCCTAAATTTTTTCTGACGTCGTTTGAAAATGATAATGAGTGAATGAGAATAACAAAATAAGCCTGTGTGACTACCACTGCTACTTACTTGTTTTATCTTTCATCGTCACAGTACTTTTTCTCATGACTTTGACACTCACGATTATCATTGCGATTCGCCATCATCACCGAATAAATAATCGTAAAACAATAGTTTTCAAATAAAAAAATGAAGCTTCTGGTGCTGAAAGCAAAAACAAAAGGTGGTTGTTTTGTTGCCTACTCTTTGGATATGGTATGGTATGGATAGTTGCTCTTTAAAATACGCATGATTTTTTTACGTCGTTTAAGGTTTATTAAACAGTTTATTGTTAAATCGAAATAAAAAGAATTGCTAACAAAGAAGATTCGCTAAAAAACGTTATACAGATGCATATGATGGGCTAATGATGACGTTCTATTAGCTTTGAAGTAAGTGATACAATGACTAGTGTATATTCAATATTGCGGATTTTCGAAGCTTTGATGTGAAGATGAAGAGGTGGATGATGCATAGCAGGAGGCTGACAAAAATACTGAAAATTCGTTTATATTTCTTGCTAATTTTCCACTTACAGGTTTGCAGTGTGTCTTGACCTAATGGCTCGGATTCCTGCGAAATTGAATTATGATTCCCTGTTTTCGTCGTGTATTATTTAACAAAAAATGATTTCTTCGCAGCATTCCTGTTTGATTACCTTTATTTAAAACAATAAGCCATCTATAATTTCATAAGAAGGACAATTTTCAAGTGTCACTGAATTAGTGAATTCTTAAACTTTTATCTATTATATTATATTAAGTTTAAATTTAGAGTAAATATCGACGACCTCTTATACTATATGGAAAATGGTTAATCTTCTTCCAATCTTCTTCGTTCATTTATTTAAACATTCCATTCGCATTGCAATAAGATGCCTTTCAGCTTCAAAAAATATTATACTATTGCTCTTTTGCATAAAAATGCAACTGTTTCCACTTAATGACATGACATTATATTACTGTAAATTTATCTAATATATTTTTGATGATATGCAACTGAAAACCTAGTATCATCAGGCACAATTACGGCGTACTTATTTGTGAAAGAAGTACATGCAAACACTTGCCCAATTTTTTGGGACAATAGCAGCTACCTAATTATTCTCTAGCAGTCTTATATTGATTAAAAAATCATAACGCACCGTGCTTGTGAAAAACAACAATTGCTTACGGAATGTTTGCGTTCCGAAATATGTCAGTATTGTGTAACCGTTTTTTAGGGAACAATGCTCATTATTCGGTAAGCAAAACCAAAACGAAGATTTAAAACATTTTTATGGCACTTTACATGTTCATGTCAGTCACCACCAGCAGCAGTCAGCAGGAAACCAAGCAAGCCATTTTATTACTTCACATTTGCAAACAATTAATAAAATGATAGATGAAAATGATAATACATATTTAATGACTGAGTGAGTAAAATGTGCAAGTGGTATATTGAAATATAAGGGGTTGAATAAAAGAACCGGCTTTGGTATGCATGTGTGCATGTTTTTTGTTTAAAAAACTATCATCAAAGAAAGTCACAGTTATGCACTTACACAACAATCCCAACCACCACGACGACTGATGATGACGCAGAAGATTGGCTAAAGGAATCAATGGTTGATGATAATAATCTTAAGTAATCATTACGCTTTAATAATTAAATTCCATTTTGTTTATAAACATACTTTATCCATATAGAATGCACATATGAGATATTTTATTATGGTGATTATCAGTGCAAAATCTCCCATGGGCATACCTGTGTAATACTATAATCCTCGTAAACATTTACTGAACACGAATGCTCAATTTTTTCAGGGGTTCTTTTTAAAGCACATTATTTTCAGGAAAAAAAGTTTTCCAATGATGCGATCCCTCAAGAAGGGAATTTGAATGAATATAATAACTTATAATAACTTTTATGTTAAATATTAGTGGAATTCATATACACAGGATATTTGAAGCGTTGCAGATAGTCTAACCAAACATCATACCACTATATATTCAAATAATATATTTTTATTGTAAACGCATTACAATAACAATAAGCTTGTACCTACTTGTATGCATGTACTCCGAATACATCGTCTTGCTGTCATTTTCGCAAAAAAAATGGTGAATTCAAATGGAAAAAGTCGGCTAGGATGATGTAGATGTATCCCATGCCTGTCTGCACAATCAACAAAACAACTGAAAAATCAATGCTAGACGCTTCAGTGTAGGGGACCGGCGAAGGTATGGTAATGATTTAGCAAAGTTTAGTAATACCGATGATGCTAATAATGCTGGTCATTCTAGGTGCATGGTGACCATCACGAATATCTAAGCTGATGTTGCTGATGATGGTGTCCTCATCAACAATAGTAACAGCGATAATGGTAGTGAACAAGTACTACAAAGAGCAGTTCCGTTCATCTCGCTCATCATGATCATCATCATCATCGCTGGGGAAAAACAACAGTTACTTGTTGAAGATTCTCTCTCGTTTTCTGATGATGGAAGAAAGAGCGATGAAGAAAGATGATAACATAATGAGATTAGCAATAATTTCTACTCTTCTATAAACCATGCAGATTTAAGATACGCATGCACTTCCACTTGTGTATATTAAGTCTTCACATGTACGTTCGAGTAGAAAGCAAGTGCAATATATTATGCATACGTTCATTTATTTTTTGGATAATACATGCATATATGGTATTAAAGTTTAGATTTTTTTAATACATGCATTAAAAAGTCTCATGTGTGTGTACCTGTGTGGATCGGAGGTTTGTGGGTATTCTCTGATATTCTATGTATAACTATTGCATTTACCATCTTTTTCTCAGTTCATAAAAATAAGTTATGCTGCCAAACACCAGGATGAGTTAGCCCTTTACTGACCAATTCCTTGCCATTTGTTACGCTAAAAAGGAGTTAAGGAATAGAAACATCAACAAAATCTGGTGTTTCGTTTACAAGAATTAGTTTATAATGCAGAAAAAAGCCTTTCCTTCGTTTAAGTACTGTGTGACTAAAGCAACGCGTGTGGATGTTTGTATAAAAGGCTGTTTGTTGATGATGATGAGGATGCATCAGTGCTTTTTTATTATTTCATGGAATGATGACGATGATAACGTTTGAGCAAAAGTGACTTGCGTATTTTCTCTGGTATAACAGTTTTTATTAATATTATGTAAAAGAGCCATGCCTCTTCCCTGACGCTCGCTATCACCATGGCAGCTTTATAGTTGCTTTGGTTTCTTGGTATAGGAATATGCAGGAAAGATGCATTTATTCATCTAATTTTTTTCCGACTCAAATAACAAATGCCTTGTTTTTTATGATGCAGTAGGGGTTGTGCTGATGGTGGTGACCATAACCAAAATTACAATCATCAGGAAACAGTAACACCGAAATTTGATTAGCATAAAGCATGGTGGCACGTTCGTGCCAAATGCCAAAGTCTTCATATACCCAAGAAAAACCAAATAAATATTTGCAGCTTACATCAAAAAATCTATTAAGCTGTTTTTTCTACTGGGGGCTACATCAAACTCAACACGCAATAATAGGAAATTGGCTTTACATTTTACATTTTACATTTTACAAAAACACGATTCATGCATGATCAGATTTTTCTTATGTCCGACATCAGAAAAAGAACATTAATACACGACTGTACACTCGGGTGGAAAAGGTGAAAATGTTTCCATTGTTTATCAATATCAAGTAGATACCTGCTCCATTTTGAAGATGATTTTCGAAATAGGAACAAGTACAGCCGACACCTAAATACCACACAACAAGCATGTGCATGAACCGTTTACTTGCGGTAAAAATTCACTCGGTAGAAAAATGATGGAGTTTTGATGTTTGTTCTTGTGTCAGTGTCGGTCGACTGACATGGTTTACCAGAGTATGGCACGTACGCAATATAATAAAAAAATTAATGATCGTCATGATGGCAGAAAAATTCAAAAATGTGCTGATGGCAAATTTAATGTTTTTTTGTGCTGCTGGTCGGTCGGTGCTATAGTAATTTTGTGTTGCGGATGATGGGATGATACTATGAGGAACAAACATGCCCATCGTCTTCGTCTTCCTAATCTACTCAACAGTTTTTTTTGCCTTATCATGTCAAAGCTACAGTAGTAATGACAAGGCAAGGTCGTGAAAGGTTGCATAACAGTGAATGATGCATCGTCAGCCTGGCCCTCCCGGCCTGATCTTAGTAAAGCGAATCTTGTTTGTTTCTTTTTATTTATTCGATAAAGTGCAACAGTAAATATGCAACAAATAATCAACAAGTTTTGTACTTTGTTTGGTTAGCACTAACACTAGATTATACATCATCAGACCATAAAATTTTTGTATGTATGTATAATATTGTGGGCGCCTTGGTGTAGCTACCTGACTTTTGACGATGATGAGAAGTCGACTGTTGTTTGTATTCTTGAAATTTGCACGTCAAAATTCATCTTGAAAGGTTTGATCAGAACAGAACCTGAACAAGGTTCGAATTTGAAATTTGGGTTCAGCAGATTAAGATGTTTTTTCTGAGAATCATAAAAAATGACCATTTCCCATAAGTCTTAATAGTGCATTCATTGTCAATCAGGAATACGCATCTTGACAAAAGATCAAACTCGGTATGCAATATTCATCCAGTAAACAACGTTTGTAATATTAATATAGTTATACAAATGGCACAATTAGGTCTCTATATCAATAAGAACCGTTTGATGATTTTTTTTTGAAAGATGGGAATTGTATTGTATGATATGATATATAACTTGATGGCAGAAATGTTTCAGGGTGTTTCAATCAGATGACCAAAAAAGTTGAAATTCAGATTAAAGAGACGCGAATGAACATGAGTAACCAGAAAACCAAGTTTCACTGCTGATGAAAGAAAAAAGAAACTGGCTTCTGGCTTTTTACATATCACACTTTTTTCTCCCTGAAAGATTTAATCTCTCGGAGTGAGGAAGAGAAAAGAAACGTCAACAATGCAGTTAAACTTCTTAAGACATTTAGGTACATTTTTGTTGTTTGATGGATAGTAATGGATGGTTGGTCTAAATTATAAAAAAACAATAATCTTTAAACTTGTCAAACTTGTGAGATACATTTGTAGTCGTCATCGTCAACCTTTTGGTCAACCTTCGCCAAAGGTATTGCATTAACAGAAATAATAGTAAATATTTTTCGAATGATGTTTATGTAAAGCTGAAAAATAAACGGTAAGATAACATTATGAATGATAGATTGAATACAACAACGTAACATTTTTAGATTCGGTTACGTTTACAGTGCTGTTTAAAAAAAATTCTAATTAATATGGACGAAGCGTTTTGGTTGTAGTGTCGAAGATTCCATTTGAAAAGTATAGAGTGTTGTTTGTATTTTAGACTGTACGTGTTAATTCTGAATGAATATGTTTTAGTAATCGCTACACTACTTTTGAAGTGGCTATATAATAAAATAAAAACTTCTTTTCTTCATGATTAGAGTTACTCTCAACAACCTTTGATCGTAAAGTAATCAAAAATATAAATATTTGAAATGTTTACACTGGAAAAACCTGCAGCAGCCTTGACCTGTTCGTTAATATGCTAAACAAGGGAAGAAACTATTTGCATTTTTTTTTCAAAGTAAATGAGTACTACTATGTTGGCTTTGCATAATGCTGGGAGTCATGTCCTTTTTTGGCTGTAATTATAATAATGTATTTATGAACTGACAAGCTTCCAACTTCAATGGTATGTCAACTGTTTAATATTAGAGGAACCTAAAATCAAGGATGTTTTCGATAAAAAAAAACATGCAATAAATTGGTGCAGTAGCAAGTACGTCATTGAATCATACGAGAAACGGGATTCTTTCATGAGATGTTATATAATTCATTACGATGCATTGCCAAATATTCTGTTGCTTCACATAAATTGTGCTGCAGACTATTTTTATTACGATTTAATTTATAATGGGACGCTTGTTTTTATTTAAACAGAAGAATGCCATTTCTTAATTTATGTCTTTTAAACACTAATCCGTGAACCAAATCATTTCAGCTTTAATACCAAACCAGCATCTCGGAGGAGTCAAAACGCAATGATTGCTAAGCAAAAATAAAAAGATGCTTCTTCATGTGCTAAATATACCATGTATCATGTTATCTAGAATTCGACAAATGACATAATGAATTTGGTTACTATAATTTTAGTTTACTGTATGATAATACTTTTATTAAAAAAAGAGAGATGGTTTCAATTTATGCTGATTTGATAGGAATGCAAAATTGTGCATCTAACATGCATCTGTTGCAATTTGTAATTTATGCCAACCCAATCTGTCTGATAACTTACAAAAAGAATCGTATCTGCAATTAGTACAATTAGTGTAGTGGTTAGTGTGATATTATCAACAACAACATCATCTTCGGTCGCGATTGTTGCATGGAATATGTCTAATGAGAGTAATAATTTTGTCAACACTGTGGTAGTGATGCAAATCAGGAGAGAAGTTATTACGATACTCTTGTTGTTGGTGGCAAACAGAGATATGGATGCTCCGGCTACAGGGCTGATTATGGTGAACAATGCGTAATAACATTAGTATTCATGGCACACGCTTAGTTTGTCATCATGATCGTCTTCACAGCTATCATTATCATCATCACCAACACCCCAGTCTTCTATCTTGCTTTACATCACTTCTCTACACCCTCTGGGAGAAGATGACTTTTTTATATCCCATCTTCTTTTCATCATATTTTCCACAAAAGAACTCATTTCAATGATGATAATGATGACAATCACAGCTAGCTTTAAAGTAACCAGCTTCGTCTATTCTCCCCGATGCCCTTATCAGCCATCATCAACAAATATAGCTAACAAGTAAGAAGTTTGGTAATAATGGTAAGAGGCAATTGAACCAAGCTTCGTGCGTCTTCTTCGTTTCGGGCAAGCTTGTTCGCTCAATTTGAAAAATGGATGCGCAAAACAGAGTTTTCCATTTACCAAAATCCTTTAAAAAAATGCAGAATAATTCTGATATGATACGCCTGCTTTGTAAAGGTACACCACAGTTTGTCTTTAAGTGTCTTAATGAGCTTCTATCTACCCTTCTCTCATTGCATTGTCTTCCTTCGTTTCCACTGAACTTGGTAAAAAGGTGAATTTTTCATTTGGGTAGAAAAATGTATCTAGTATTTATATTTTGCAGCATTCTTTTCCAATCAGAGAAACATAAATAAATTAGAAGTACACTGCCAGAAAAGATGGCAAGGTAGGTAAGCCGATGAATGTATAGTCCTGGCTGACAGTGCATCATTCACCATTATGAGCAACCTAACATCTACTGAGTAGGTACATGTCTACGCACATTTATTATCCATTATTATTAGCAGTATCAGCAAAGGGATTTTTAAGATGATTAATGTTTTACGTATGTACGTAACGTGGTGGTGTGTAACTTAACGGAACTAGGACAGAAGTTGATGGCTTCTTGTACGTATGTATGTATGTATGTAATCTTGCTGGTTATGTATTAAATCTCCTATCCTCCAAAAAACCGTCCTCTCTCTCTCTCTTTTACACTCTTATGTTTGTCTCGTAATTTGCAAAATAATAATTACGATTTACAGACCCAAAACGTAATGCTTTTCGAAAGAGAAGCATGACTGCAGTGATTTTGAGATAGATATACTCGTATGAAGAATGTGTCTTTGTGTGTGGATCGTCATTATGTATTTTTACATGTAAAGAAAAATACAATACGAGGGGGAAAGGCATAAAAACCTGTTGTCGAGTCAATTGTGTGCGGTTGAACTGGCTTAACTCTTGTGAGCAATAAGAACTTGAGAGAAAATACACGCAGATCAAATACTACAGAACAAGTCACATTTAAAAGAAAATTGCTCCATCTTTTTTTTCTTGGTAAACTATGTACGTATTTAAAAATCAATACAAGTTTGTTTGTAGAAATAACCGAATCGACTGTCATTATGTCACCGGTTGGTTGTAAATTCATGAGTTGGATAGAAAGTGATGAAAAAATAATATACATAAATAATGTCTCGTTAATTAATCCGTTATCCTGTAAAAAACTATCTTGGCTGAAAATACATCACTTTTAATTATTGACGAAGGAAAAAGCGGAAAGCCACCTGGGAAGCTTGTTGCATGCTGATACTTGTATTTAACATTATTGTTTGACTTGCAGCTACGCATGCAAACAATCTATGAGGATGTGTGATAAACAGAGATTTCATTTAGTAAAATTCATACTCATTCATTCCAAAATGTTTGACTCCACATTACTTTTACCTGCTCTTTCAATATAGGCAAACTTGAAAACAGAGCATTGTTATTTTTTTTCTTATTATTTGTCTTAAGTATAATTGTAAGTTATACCAAAAGATGAAAAGTTATATTTGATCGTTTCTCTTTCTTTCAGGGTACGCCAGTAAGGCATGTTGTAAAGCAATAAACGTTACGGAGTCTGAACATTAATGGTTTGGTTAGTAGTGATAATGATGGTGAGTGGATGATGGAAACAGTAAAAAATCTCAAAAAAGCAGACAGGGAGCAGCAGTAGCAAAAGTATATAAGCATAAAATATATAACACCAGCCACATCAGCTTTTTTGATAGACACCAACAGCTTTACAGAATACAGTTTTCTTTTTGCAAGATGATACTTTCTGAAGCTCTGTTGTTGAGCTGCTGTTGTACCACAGAAAAGATTACTCCGGAATCCTGATTCCACCACTCTCTCGGTCCATGATGATGACTGACCATCGTCATCTTGAAAAAATTAGCGCAGCAGTAGAAGCAAGAACAGAAAGGACTTTTAACAGCCACAGTGCAGTAGCTCGCTTGTTGCTTCTCATATTTTGTGACTGAAGAGAAAACTTGAATGGTTCAAAATTTGAAAGATATATGTGTGTAATATGGTAGTAGTGGAGTGAAGGTATATTTATTATGTTTATTTCTCTATATGACTATGTGCTTGCACTTTATGCTATATATTATTCACTTGCTTGTATCGTAAACTGAAATGATTGTGTGTATGCAGTTGAGTAAGAACGAAGAGAGAAGTATATGGGGTAATATATTGCATAATACTTTTTTTACAAAGGAAAGAAAGAGGTTTTGTGTATGGTCATTATCATCATGATCATCATCATAAACTTGGTTTGGTGATCAGATCAGAAAAAGCAGCAGCACCATCATCACCAGAAGCTATGTTGGTGCAGGCTAATCTAAGTTTTTAAGTTGCTTCTGCTGTTGTGGGATTGTGAGAAATATACCGTTGCATACTTGTCTTTTCAACATGACGGAAGTTGCCACGAGAAAGTTCAATTCACTCGTTGATGCCTGCCTGCCTATCTGCTTTGCTTGGTTACAGCTTACCTGCTGATGATGATCACCATCATAATCATCAACATGAAATTTTAAGATGATGCTATGTTGTTGCCGCTGTTGATTATTGTGTAGCAGGACACAAAATGTGATGATGGCAGGAAAAGACGAAAGAAATATAGGGAGAAAATGAAGAACATAGAAATGTGGTGAGTTATAATCTTCCGTAAATTCCGTCATATTTTTTTCGCACGTAGTTCCTCATGTCATTATTATGTGCATAATATATTATGTCAAAATACAAGGCCATATATATACATATAATATATACTCCTTCAATTTGATGCGTGTCTATGATTTTTTTGGACGAGCATGTAATAATTAGACACAATATGTCCGCTAACGAACGAGTAAAATCAAAATCCTTATCATAACCCAAATAGGGATATTTACTGAATGAACTTATACACATAAAGAAAGATGTATGCATACGTGGTAGGTATATAACTCTAAAAAAATACTACTTTTCAGTAGTAGCCAACCTGTGTACTCTACTCATTTAGCATGCTTGAATTTGATACCCTTTTAAAGTGAAAAAGTCGCTTTATCATTGTGATTTTCTAAACTTGGACTACATACTTTAACATTAGTAGACAAGACACAGTAGCGGCCAGCTTCCAAAAGTTATTACGTTATGGCGTGTTATAAATATTGGTGATTTGATTGGAATGATGGTTATATACTGAATCATATTTTATGCTAGGTAATCATACGAATAGAGCTCAGCTCCCGAAAACGGAATTAATGTAAGACTATTTTTCGGAGTTAACAAAACAGACTTGCACATGTAAATAGGTAATTATACCTTTGTTGTTGTTGTCAGTTATGGGATTTATTATCTTGGAAATTATTTTTGCTTGGTCATGCGGGTTCCGTTGATTTTTCTTTGCATTTCGTTTACTTGAATTACATGAACAAGTAGCAGTACCAAGTGGCAGCGAGAGAGAAAGAGATGTAAATTATTTAGAAAAACATTCAAGGCGACAACGTCTCGTGGTAATGGTCGTTTGATTAATTCCTCCCTTTTAACAATCAGCAGCAGCGTACCACACATTTAGTGCTGCTAGGGTGGTACTAGTATTACTTTATGGATCACTTAATCAAAAAAAAGATTAAAAAGGATACGCTAAACATAAAAATGTTACCCACAGTGAGGGAGAAAGAGAGGTCAGGTCATAGAAAAACGACAATATGGATAACGAAGGAGACTACAGCGAATGCGGAGTATTGCAAATATTTAAAACTTAAAAAGAACATGGGCAATAAAAACGATTCAAGTAAAATGGTATCGTTGTAATTCATCTTATGCAGGATCAGGTTCCATTCGTTCACCAAACATCTTTCTTTGGTCAAATGATTGTCCCCGTTTTATTATTATATTATATAGCATTCCAATTTCATGATCATGATCATCATCTCATCTTTGCCTTCTCTTCCCCGTGAATTTCCCCGACCCCGAGAATAAATTGGGACCTGAATGTGTGACTGACTGTGAGTGAGCATTACTAAAAGGAATTTATTGCTTTTCAACGACGTTGTCCCAATGCGCAATCACCATACATACATATTTAAACACAATTTTTACAGCTTTGTGCTGAGGTGGCTCTTTTTTCTGCACAATCGTATGTTGATGCAAGTGCTCATCCATTGTTGTACCATTATTGTTGTCGCAGTTACGTACTACTATGTATTTTTATTGCTATTTTTATTTATTTGCGAGAAAAAAAAGAGAATTCGCATAACGGCAATTTCGTACAATCAAGAAATATGTTTGCAAATTGCAACGATTTTTTTTGGTAGTATGTATGGAGATTTTCGGTAAATCACTCCTCCTGACGTTCTTCCTTGTGCTGTCGTCGCCGGTTTTCCCTATATGTTTTTTTTGTCATCTTTGTTCAAATTTATGTAAATGATAAAAAAGGACGAAAGGGATTGAAGACGACATTAGAAAGAAATATCATAAAATAAGATAAGATCGGAAATTGGTTTAGTCGCCCAGTCAATGTGGTTAACGAAGTGTGATGGCTATCTGCTTTTATTGTTGAGAGTATTTTCCTTGTTAAGGCTTAATTGATTATGTACAGCAGCAGTAGCGGTTGTGGTAGTATATAGTAGCGAACAAGAAACGAGCAGTCAAAATATCATACCGCTTCTTTCTTTTTTTACCATGATCATTCAACCAAATCCAATGATCATAATGATGGTCAAAAATAACATTTTGCTTTTTTTCATCCTATCAACCTTAAAAGAATTTTGCAAACTTTCATGGTTTATCTTTTTAGCAAGTGAAAATTCGGTTTATATGCAGTTGATCCTTGAACAACCAGGATGACACAAAACACGGCACTAATGACATGAAGACAACGCCAATGTGGATGATTCTGAAGATATGACAGTAAATAACTGAGCGGTTGTTACGTTTCTAGTCTGAACAACTCAAAAAAATCTATTTCGAACAAGCAGCTAATAACTGTTCATGGTATTATAACTATTTTATAAATGTACTGAAGCTCTGTGTTAACTTTTTAATAAGTTTAGTAAATCGTTTGTATGCATGTATGTATATACATGTCGTGTTATATGCGTATAGTTAAAGTGTCCCTGCTCATGTAAAAGTAGCATGTTAGTGCGATGAAACCTGCTATAAGTAGGTACCATTTCTTTGCTTCTTTTCTCTGTCACTTTAGAATACTTTTGCACCACGCTACATGCCTAAAACCAACTTATCAATTTCTTTCCCTACGTATATGCTTTGTAGTACATCCTTTGTATTATCACATAGATTACATCAGTATTTATTTTGCATCAACAAGAAAGTCAATAACTGTCACAATGAACGTAAAAACAAGAAAAAGGACTCAGGCAAGACATTTTTCGCAAATCATTTACCGAATCATTTTCTACACAAAAATGTGTGAGTGTGTTCCCTCTCCGCCGATGCGATGGTGGTGTGTGGTGACGGTTTGCTTGTTGCTTGTGCTGATCTGATGAGAGGGGTGAGTTTGCACATTTTTTGCAAGGCTCCTTTATATCTCTACAACCTTGCATGTTATCGCCGAAATGGATTTAAGTAAAGCAGGACCAGGGACACACACACACTGGCATACTCGGTAAAACAATCGGGGAAAATTATATAAAGGAAATTTGACGTTTTTTCTTCTTCATGTAAGCATATTATTGAATAGTGAATCCTATATGTGTCTGTTACACAAACGCCTATAGTAATGAGATTTTTACTATGTAGCATAAATAAATCGAATCCTTTTGTTCATTCCACAAAAGAGATTAATACAGTACACAAGTACAATGTCCATCATTTTTACTTCCCCGTTCTTTTCTCTTTTTTTCTGATTCTTCTCTGGTTTTACTGTGTTGTGTGTCTAAACAACGAAGCCGAAGTAGGTAGTAAAGTAAGTAGTACACCACAACAAGTTATTGTTTAAGAGAAGAATAAATACTATGCTGCTCTTGTAGTGGTATTAATATTTGGTTTTGTACCCCCGAAAGCGCTGAGTTTTGTTTGGTCAAGTGGTCTCTCTGTTGAACAAAACAACTATAAACTGGCTGTCAACATCATGCCCGACAATTAATGAGGCACTTATTTCTCCGCGCAAAAGAGAAACCCGGTTTGCTCAACGTCGGTTCTTTCATTCTTCATCATCATCAGACAAAAAAAACAATAATTTCTTTAACAAATACTGCAAAATTGCACTTTACTCACACGTATAATAATCAATGCAATGGCATAGTAAATGACCAAAATCAACCTTGTGTCAATTTATCAACCAGTTAACTGCTTATATTGTGTACCTAGATACGTCTTTGATACATTCCATCAATTAACAATAATAACAAGTGATGATGCAGTATTGCTGCAAGGTACAACTTTTAGAATAAGTTATGTTGAAACCCCGTGAAGTCTCAAGTGTACTGTAAATTGCCTCCTGTTATCTTTTGTCGATGTTTTAAACAAAAAGTGCATAGAATTAAATGTATATATTATGCATTAATTTAAGCTATTTATATGTATCTTTTTTTCTATTAATCACATGATGCCATTTTAGTTCTTAAATTAACTGAAAAAAATCTTCACATGACTATTTGAGCAGCATCTTGCCAGGCATATTTGAGCATGCACTGATCTCCTGAGCAGCACACCTTTGCACCATTTTGTCAGTATACTCACATTTGCATAAAATTACGCACATGAAAAAATATAAAATATTGAAATTCCATATAAGAAATGTCATGTTACAACTACTTTAGTAAGAAAACACACCTACGAATTTAGACTTGACAATAATGCTACCTTCTACTGAGAAGGAACCCTGCGAAAAATTCCAGTAACAGCCTGTCAATTTTCAAGGTGGTACGTAATTAAATGAGTATACTCCGTAATTAAATGGGAAAAATTATTCAATGCAATAATATTGTACGTGCGTAATATTCATACTGACACGAGTGCATCTTTACAGGCATACGATTCAAAAATGACTTGATGCAATTTATGACTTTTACATTTGTACCTTGTAATCACGGGAAAATATGTTTTTCATGATTCCTTTAAAGTGAAAAAAAACAATCATCTTATCCATTTTTTATGTCTTGTCAATTTCTGTCTAGACTCCTTAAACGGAGTTCCTTATATTTTAATTCAACGTTTAGATTTATTATTCCTGATCAGTTCACTAGAAACTGGAATTCGGTATTTTTGCATTGCTATAACAATAATTGCTCTTCAGCACATTTTGCATAATTTGTTTCAAAAGCAGTAAGATTTATGACAAAAATAAGGAAATGCATGTAAAATTACAAACTGAATTTGTCCTTTGTTTTTACGGCGAAATCTCAGCTATATCCTTGACTTTTGTGAAATGTTAAATATTTTCGTGCTTGATAGAAACTTTATGTGTAGTTGTCAGATGTGATGTGTCCAAAAAGGCAAGGAATAATCACAGAATAACGTGATTATTATTAGGCCTAAACGAATTTTGACAAGGATAAAATGCACCTATTGCTTCGATTACGCTTGCATAATAAAAATCTGCAGGATTATGTGTAGTCTTAAACGGTGTGGTATGAGTTGCGATAGTGTTTATTTTGCACGTGACGAACAATGAAAATAAAAAGAGATACAGAAGCTTAAGAACCTACCAATAAAACATTAAATGAGCAATTTTATGGGATAAATATTACACGAAAATATTTATTCCAT
>JAQFZG010002482.1:0-16461 GCA_034695465.1 Entomobrya nicoleti
ACTCGATTTCGTCCAATTATTGCATCCGTGTGTAAACGACGGAAAAAATTCAAAACAACTTCTTACAGCGAATTGAATCTTTTCACCATGGACAAGGGTGGCGTAAACGCTTAGACAGGATATTTCTAAAAATTAGGTGAAATAACTTATTATTTTAATTTTTACCTTACTTGCTAAACGGCGAGTATTAACAACTTTCGTTACATTTATTATAAACATACCTAAATTTGAATTTGATGATGCATTACAAGTTTTGAGAAAACTGCTGTCTGGAATACTATCTCTATTACAAGATTCTTCATTTGTTGTTCGATTTGAAGATTCCAAAATTTTGTCCATGTCCGAGTCTGAGTGGTTGTCATGATTTAGTTCCACAGATTTAGCTGATATACATTCATGACATTGTAAAGCTGGTACACAAAATACAACTTAAACGGTGTAGAAAAAACTTTTACTGTTATATGTATAAACACGAACCTTGAACCCTTCCAGAAAAGTATAGAAGGCCAGCCAAAATAGCAAAGATTTGGTTCTGCATCGTTACCAACGGCATTTGATCTTTATTAATTTATTTAAGCGTTTTATTTTCTGTTTACAATGTATGGGGACCAAAAACTGTATTAAAACTCAAAATAAATGTTAAAAATTGATGAAAACAAATAATCAACTTATATTCAGTACACATTTGCTTGCATAGTTCATGAACTGCAAAAGCAAGTGAAGTTTTTTGAATTGCTGGTTACAAACCTCAACTTGATAACATCGTCACGAATTGACTACTTTTCCTGTTTACCTTAAAAAGTTTCCTAAAAAAATTGTCGAGGTTATGTTTCGTTGAAATTGACAACTGGGTGCGTCTTAATTAATAAATATTAAGCCGCGTGTAGGAAAATTAAAAAAAGGTTCTGTTTCTTTCCATAGGAGTAATGAAAATTTGGTAAGGATAATATGGAATATCGATTTTTGGGCTAATGAATATCAGCTTATTTAATTTAACGACGAAGGCTTATTGTTTCATTATGCGTTTGAGTAGAGCAAGCTTTTTGTCGAATAGGATCAATTCCGAGGGGTTATTTGTCATTTGTAGATTCAATTTGTGTCATTGTAAATTCAATATTTTATTCATTATTTGCTAGCCAGCGTATTTTATAACCACAAAAAATATAGCATATTTGGCATATTATCATCAAATAAAAAGAACAATTTACTTTCAACTAATTATTTCCTATTTTTTTGTTATTTACGCAAACAACATAGACTGTACTACATAAATTACAGGATCCAGTTCTTTACCATATCAATTTAGTTTCCAGCTCCAAAAACACTGCGTGCATATATCCAGCAATGTCAATTTACCAATATACCAATTAGCCTTGACTAAAATTTACAAACCCGACCAAATTCATTTATCTATATCTTTTAATTGTATAGTATAATGATGAAGGCATGCGTTTTTACTTTAAAATATGACCCATCATTGAAACATCAAGGAGTCGATACATACTGTTTAAAGCGTTTATTGCATAAACTCATAATAGACAAAAATAAAGGAGCGACTTCAATTCAGTCAGTTATGCTAATTCGTCATCATTGACATGAATAAATAGTTTCAAACACTCAAAAAATGGGGGTAGGTAGTAGAGTATATGACAACCACACTACGAGTCATTATGGCCACAATTTTATGTTGAATGAACTATATGCACGATTACAAACCTTTGAAAATTGTAATGACAAAATGTAATTATATCGGACTGGTAATATTACACTCTACGAATATACGGATTTATGCTGACAGGAGTGTTATGTCTGGTTATGGTTGCAAAACATTTGCAAGTGGTTACGTAATTCTTCCGAAATTTGCAGTTTCAAATGTAATACATCAAACATAAAATTTCTTTTTTGTTTTTCAAAAATAAAATCAAAGTTATGACTAAAAGATACTTGATTTAAAATTTAACACATTCGACACGTTTAACTTATTACAATATATTGAAATAATTTATTTCGTCAAATGAAAAACTAACTAAATATATTTCCATTCAATAATGTTCTATGAATTTATCAATACAATTTCTAAAAGTAAAATCCGCAACATATTCTTCTTAAAAGGTTGTCCACTAATAATAAGTCCTAATCGATTCTTTATAAATAGCGTAGTTAATGTATCATTCTAAATGTGTATAGTATAAAAGCAAGGTTCCGTTTGAGTTCATGTTTTTAAAGACTAATTGTGTCAGAGCCACAGGGTATATTTTAGCATAAACTATTAATGTAAACTCATAATATTTAGGTTAGATTGAAATACCCATGAGATATATTTTTATTAAGCTAACTGATTGCTAGTCATGTGTATCCTTGTTTTAATTTGCTCTACATATAGTGTTTACATATCTTTTGAATTAAGACAATTGATTGCTAATCAAATCGATACAAGTTTACATTTGTTTCATATTAAGAATCTAAATCAACAGCATATTCATTAGTGCGATAACACAAAAGTTGAGGATATTAAATGTGGTAAATCGATCAAAGAAAACGACAGTTCCAACTCTAATCATCAACAACCGAAACGATCGTGAATACATTCTCATTAACCTCTTATTATGTGTTCTTCTCTGTGCCACAATTAATTGGGAATCGATCAACCGCTTTACCTCAACAGATTCTGTATATAACTTTGCCATGCCTCCGAAAGAAACCGTAATCAGCAGACCACAATCAATAGTTATTAACCCTAAAATAATGATCTGTAAATAAGTTAATCCTGCTACATCGCTTATTAAAGCATACGGACATAGCACTAACGCAAACATTGCATAATTCAGAGCACAAACCATGACAGCATCTTGTTGAATTTTGTTAAAATAAATTGTCAAAATCTGAAGTTGTCTGTAAAACGTAAGATCTACTCGACTTGGATCTTGAAGAGGTTGCATCTGATTTTCAATTGCATTTCTAAATGTTCTCATATGGGACCTCAGACAATGGACTTGGATGAGTAAATACTGAAAAATTACAATGCAGAAAAACCCGACCCCTTCCATTAAAATATAAATCCGGAAAGCACACATTAGTACACGTACAGCTATCCATGTAAGCCTAATGGACAGTCCTAGTGTTGCGTTTCCAAAGGAACTTGGAGAGCATTCGGGTAAGATGAAATAACCAGGTAGAAATGGTGTGCAAGGATTCATAAACGTTCGAGCAAATAACGACATCAATGTAATTGCTGGTGTATATATAGCGCACAGCTGTAGTATTTTAAACGTTTTAACGTTTGAACTGCCAGCTAACAAACTAAATGTTCCCGAATCTGTTAAAATAGATTTTTAATCAGTAAAAAATTATACAATTTAAGCTAATAAGAAAAACTTACATTCCGTGTGCTGTTTGCGTTCAATTTCGATCAACATGTTGAAAAGCTCGGTAACTTCATTATGTCGTCGTAGATAAATGTAAGCGACTAAAGGAAAAACGGTTTCAGCTGCTGCGTAAATTGAATTTTCTATGATAACCCCCCTTGGAAATCGAGTTCCTTTTCCATGCCAAATTTGAGCCCATGTTGTTAATCCAATGATGAGCATAATCCCGCTTTTGATTGACGCAATGCGATGGCGTTTTGAAAAAGAAAGGTATTTAAATTGCGGATCTATTTTGTAAGGGTATGAACCAAGTATACGAAGGATTTTGATGTGCTGTTCGAAAAGATAAATAAGATTTTCCCGAAAAAGCATTTTGAACAAAAATATTTTTAAGGATAAAAAGTAAATTTTCCCAGTTTATTTTTAATGATTTGTCTGATAAATTGCCACTGTCAAAATACAAAACGAGACTAAACATCAGTAAATATTTTGTTTCACCTTTCTGTTAAAAACCAATATGCTTGACAAGGGACCCCTGAAATATTCATTTGTGCTTTGAGTAATAAGGGAAGTCATTATTTTGGTAATAAACCGTTCGACAGGAAACCGTGCACGATTAAGACGGCACGAAATTTACGGAGTACATAAAATATATTACGTAATTAAAATTGGAAGCGTGACATTAAATATTTATAGATGAACATCTGTGCCTAAGTGAAAGCGCAAGTTAATGACATTTAGGCCATAAACTGATAACGTTAAACACGTGTCTAATCTTTAAGAAAGGTTTGTTTCGTTCGTAAAATGTATTGTAAGCCCTCCGATAAATATGAAAATTTACCTCATATGATATAACGTTCCAGTGTTTCACTTAATATTTATGCTGACGGATTTGTTTTAAAATATTTGCTTTAAAAGATATGTTTTTTAAATGACATTTCAAAGAAAATTGTTTTTAGAAGATAACTTTGATTTTCCGGATTTTCCACCGACATCTTGTATTTTAAATTGACCTCGTTAAGTAAAATCTTGACTAAAACTCATTCAAATTTATTCTTTCACCTTTTTCGTACAGGTGATTTGTATGACAGGAGATATTTAAAACATTCATCATTTCTATGAGTTATGAGACTAGTCGTTATTTCGTTACAAACCATACTACAGAAAACTATTTACAACGGCACTTTATTTACGGCATACATAAAAACTGTTAAGTAGCTTTAATTAGAAACGTGACATTACATATTTAGATATCAATTATGGATGACCAGAATGTCTCATATTCCAGAAAGGTATTTTGCATTCGTAAAAATGTTTAGTAGTCATTTTATGTTTATAAAAATTGAAAGCAAGATAAATATGAAATGACGTTGCGATGTCATTACTAACAAGTAAACCAGTACATCAAGAATCCGCTCAAACGTTGTAGATGTCCAGCTTTGAAATTATGCATCAACAATTTGGTTTATTCTACTCCATAGACACGGTCGTGATTGCAACAGTTGAAATGGACAGTCTCGCTTTTATTCAAAGTATATTTAAACTAGATATATATGGATAAGTTTGGTCAGTTTGATTACTAATAAGCCCTTACCTCGTTTTATGATCAGTAAAATAATCGGTAAGAGTACAATGATTGTGGCTAAGCATACGCAAAACGTGGTAATTGGTATACACGGAAAAGTTCAAATGTCCCCAAATTTATTTATACACTCCAAATAAAATCAAGTTTTTCCTTGTTGAAGTTCATATTTTTAATGCACAATTGCGTGAGAGCCACCAATAACATTGTAGCATAATTTTTTTTAAATGCGAACTCATAATATTTGGTTGAATACAATTATTTACCTATGCATTTTGTATAACTATTATTAACTGAATTAATTACAAAATTAATATAACTGATTGCTATTCAAATGGATCCAGGTTTTTATTTGCTCTACATTTCGTGCTTAAATCAACAGCATATTAACTAATGCGATTACACAAAAGTTGAGGATATTAAATGTAGTAAACCGATCAAAGAAAACGACAGTTCCAACTCTAATCATCAAGAATCTAAACGATCGTGAGTACATTCTCATTAACCTCTTATTATATGTTCTTCTCTGTGCCTCAATTAATTGGGAATCAATCAGCCGCTTTACCTCGACAGATTCTATGAACAGTTTTGCCATACCTCTGAAAGAAACCGTAACCAACAGAACACCATCACAAGTTATGCAAACTAAGAGAATGATCTGTAAATAAGTCAAACCTGCTATATTGGTTATTAAAGCATACAGACATAACACTAACGCAAACATTGCATAATTCACAGTACAAACCATGACAGCATCTTGTTGAATTTTATTGTAATAAATTGTCAAAATCTGAAGTTGTCTGTAAAACGTAAGATCTACTCGACTTGGATCTCGACCAGGTTGCAGCTGATTTTCAATTGCATTTCTAAACGTTTTTAAATGGGACCTCAGACAGTGAACTTGGACGAGTAAATACTGAAAAATTACAATGCAGTAAAAACCGATCGCGTCAATTAAAATATAATACAGGAAAGCACACATTAGTAGCCGTACAGCTATCCATGTAAGCCTAGTGGATAGTCCTAGTGTTGCGCTGTCAACGGGTACTTCAGCGCATTCGGGTAAGATGAAGTAGCCAGATAGAAATGGTGTGCACGGATTCATAAATGTTCGAACCATTAACGATGTCAAAGTGATTGCTGGTGTAAATATGGCGCATAGTTGTAGGATCTTAAACATTTTAACGTTTGAACTTCCAGCCAACAAACTAAATGTTCCCGAATCTGTTAAAATATTTACAACAAAATCGGTAATCAGTTATTCAATATTAGTGTAATTATAAAAACTTACATTCCATGTGGCGTTTTCGTTCAATTTCGATCAACATGTTAAAAAGCTCGGCGACTTCACTATGGCGACGTAGATAAATGTAAGTGGTTATAGGAAAAGCAGTTTCAGCCGCTGCGTAAATCGAATTCTCCAGAGTTACGCCCATAGGAAATCGACCTCCTTTTCCATGCCATATTTGGGCCCATGTTGTTATTGCAAGGATGAGCACAATCCAATTTTTGATTGTCTCGTTGCGATGACTTTTTGAAAAAGTAAGGTACTTGGATTTCGGGTCTATTTTGTAAGGAAATGAACCAAATAAACGAAGAATTTTGATGTGTTGCTCAAAGAGATAAATGAAATTTTCCTGAAGAAGCATTGTTACAGTTGAAATGTCAAAACGAGACTAAACATCCGTCAAATTCTTTCGTTCCCGTTTTTGTTTAAGAACCCTATATAAAAAGGGTACACATAAAATATTCATTGGTGATGTTAGTTATAAGGTTAGTCGTTATTTTGTTAATAGACCGTTCGACAGGAGACTATGTACAATTAAAATGGTACTAGATTTACGGTGTACGTGAAAGCTTTTACATAATTATAATTGGTAAGGTGACATTAAATATTTAAATTTCAAATATTTATGTGTGACCATTTATGCTTATGTGAATGCGTAAGTGAATTGTTAATTAAAGAGAAGGCACATTTAAACTATCCACTTTTAATGTGTATAACGTGTCCAAATTTTGGGAACGGTTTTAGCATTCGTAAAACGTATTATAGCCATCTAGTATACATAAATGTTTTAAAATGTTACGTTGTAGTCAATTAAATACTTGTTATGTCTTTTAATTAATTAAATGTTCAGATTATTTGGTGTAACGAATAACCTAATGAATATGGAATTGGGATTGCAAAATATTTGTGCTACATGTGTTTGGTAATTTTGCATAGGATATTCGAAATAACAGTGAAAAACTCATTCCACGATTTGGTATTTTGTAAATGTTGTAATTCCAAATTTTTCTGTAAAAAATCATAATGAAATTCTTATCCAGTTATATTTTGTGTTCTTTTTATTAGTTAAATATAAAGAGACAGTGAATGATATTCAGCCAAGTTACCGTTATACTACACAAGAAGCATTTCGAAGTGTGGCGTCTAATATCATTAATTCTACATATCTCTAGTCATAAAAAATATACAAAATTTAAGCCAAATCCAAAATTGATCGCTTACTTTCCCATCGTAAAGTATATTGGTATGTAATAACCATTTAGTGCAATTCAGTGCCTTAGGGTCGGTGCTTACCTACCTATACCTATCGGTGCTTTTCAGTTCCACATGCAAAAAGCCAGCATCCAAACAATAAAAATCAATTTTTCTGTATTCAAAATATGTTTTTAAATTTTTACTGAAAGAAAATCCATAACGAATTCTGAAATAAAATTACATCAAGTTATTTAATGTGATTGAAATAAATTAACTGCGTTAAAAATACAAGTATACAATCTGTGATAGCGTAATTCGTCTGAGACTATCTGTGTTTTATTGTAAAATATAAAGCATTACATTTGCTGTTTGCTTTTGGATAAATATTACTCCCGCTCTCGTAACTATAGTAAATCAGAAGTATTAACACGAGACTAAATTTGGCATTTAATGTTTACCATTTTTGGTACTTTTAACTTATTACAATACATAAGAATAATTTATTTCGTCGAATAGAACATAGACAAAATACATTTATTTCTAAATATGTTCTATAAATTTACCAATAAAATTTGACCAAAAAATTAACTCAAGATATTCTTTAAAGGTTTTTGACCGATTCTAATTCATAATCAATTCAGTAAAGCTTAGCTTAACGTTTCATTTGAAGTGTTTATTGTAAATTGCTTAATAAGGTTCTTCTTGGTTTGTATTTTTATTTGACCAATTGTGACAGATATTGGGTACAACGTAGAATACACGTATTAATGTGCTCTCATAATAAATAGATACGTACAAATACCTACGCACAAATAAATAAAATATCTTTCTAAGATAACTGAACGTTACTCAAATAAAGGTATGTTTTCATTTGTTCTAAGTTTAGCACTTAAATCAACAGCATATTCATTAGTGCGATTACACAAAAGTTGAGGATATTAAATGTAGTAAATCGATCAAAGAAAACGACAGTTCCAACCCTAATCATCAGTAGCTGAAACGATCGTGAATACATTCTCATTAACCTCTTATTATGTGTTCTTCTCTGTGCCACAATTAATTGGGAATCGATCAACCGCTTTACCTCAACAGATTCTGTATATAACTTTGCCATACCTCCAAAAGAAACCGTAATCAACAGACCGCAATCAATAGTTATGCACAATAAAATAATGGTTTGTAAATAAGTCAAACCTGCTATATTGGTTATTAAGGCATACAGACATAACACTAACGCAAACATTGCATAATTCAGAGCACAAACCATGACAGCATCTTGTTGAATTTTGTTGTAATAGACTGTCAAAATCTGAAGTTGTCTGTAAAACGTAAGATCTACTCGACTTGGATCTTGAAGAGGTTGCAGCTGATTTTCAATTGAATTTCTAAATGTTCTTAAATGGGACCTCAGACAGTGGACTTGGACCAGTAAATACTGAAAAATTACAATGCAGTAAAAACCGATCGCGTCAATTAAAATGTAGTACAGAAAAGCACACATTAGTACCCGAACAGCTATCCAGGTAAGCCTAATGGATAGTCCTAGTGTTGCGATGTTAACGTGTACTTGGGAGCATTCGGGTAAGATGAAATATCCAGGTAGAAATGGTGTGCAAGGATTCATAAATATTCGAACAATCAGCGACGTCAAAGAAATTGCTGGTGTATATATAGCGCATAGCTGTAGAATTTTAAACATTTTAACGTTTGTATTTCCAGCCAACAAATTAAATGTTTTTGAATCTGTTAAAACATTAATAAAAAAATGTTTTGGTAACAAAAAATTTAACGCTAGGTAAATTATTAAGGCTTACAATTTTCCGTTTGGTGTTTCCGTTCAATTACGATTAACATGTTGAAAAGTTCCGTGACTATGTTATGTCGTCGTAAATATATGAAAGTGGCTATAGGAAATACAGTTTCAGCCGCTGCGTAAATTGAATTCTCTAGAATAACCCCCATGGTAAAACGACTCCCTTTTCCATGCCAAATTTGAGCCCATGTTATTATTCCAAAGATGAGCATAATCCCATTTTTGATTGACTCGTTGCGACTTTTTGAGAAAGAAAGGTATTTAGATTGCGGATCTATTTGGTATGGATGTGAACCAAGTAAACGAAGAATTTTTATATGTTGTTCAAAGAGATAAATGAAATTTTCCTGTAAAAGCATTGTTAAGAGAAATATTTACGTGAACAAGACACAATTTTCAAGTGATTTCTTCGATAACTGGTAATCTAAATTGTCACGGCTGGAATTCCAAAACGAGACTAAACATCAATCAACTCATTTCCATTACATTTCTGTGTAAGGGCGATATGTATGAAAATGTACACCTAATACATTCATTAGTGCTGTGAGTTATGGGGTTAGTCGTTATTTTGTTAAGAAACCATTCCACAGGAAATTATGTACAATTCAAATGGTACTAAATTTACGGTGTACATAAAAAGTCTTCCGTAAATATAATTGGAAACGTGACAATAAATATTTAATTGAACATATATATATATATGACCATTTATGCTTAAGTGAAAGCGTTATTTAATTGTTACTTAAAGAGAAGATAAATTTATGCTATAAACTTTCAATGTTTATCACGTGTCCAATCAATCAAAAATCATTCCACGTTTTGGTATTTTGTACATGTTGTAATTCCAATTTTTTTTGATTAATAAAAACCATTTCATATGTTAGTTATTTATAAACAGATAATGAATGATATTGAGTCAATAACTCTATAACTGCTTTGGAGTACTTAAAGAACTATGTGTTGTTATTAGTCAGCATGGCTTGCAGTCTATTTTTAAAGTTACAGGGCAACCTTGCAATAAATAACAAAAACAAGCATTCAGGTTTGCCCCAGGTGCATTTTTAAATTCCAATAACTTGTGGATTTTAGGGGAATTATATATGTAATTATGTACTTATGTGTACTTTACAGTGTAATCTAATTTCAACTCTCATATAGCGATGCTTTTACAAAACGACAGACATATGACATATAACTTTTTTTACAGAAATAGTAAATATGTATGGAATTCAAAACCCAAACTTATGTCCATATATAAATAATTTTCCAAGATGTTCGGTTTGTTTATTGGCATATGCAATTCAGTAGAAGATAAATAAACATATGAATGCGATGTACTAGAGAAGTAAATATTGAGTAGTGTGGTAAAAATAAAAAGCTTATGCATAATAAGCAAATGTCGCTCATCAAAGGTACACATAAGCAAATTCACAGCCACAAAAACCACTAACCTAATCTAAATTTAATGTGTACACATTACTATTATCGTGGCCAAAACCAATTCTACGTTTGTCTACGTGGAACGGCTGGACGGAAGGTAGCGAATCGCGCCACACTTTTTCTGGCATTTGCATTCGCATTTGTAGTAATTGTACAAGTGGGTTCTGGACCATAATGTGGTGTCGCTAACTGAGACGACGTTGAAGTAGAGTCAGGTTGTCCGTATGAAACCGCAAAAACTGTTGGCTCTCCCATTCGCATCAAGTAATCCGTCGTTCTGTCAGTTTCGTTTAAGGTCGTATAAATATCACTCATTTCATGAAGACGTTTTTGTTCCATTTCACCCATCAGTTCCAGCAATCGATCAGCAATCTGTAAGAAAGTAGGCCGCTCTGTAGGTTCATATTTCCAACAGTCCATCATTATCTGGTAAATGGATGTTGGTGCATATGGGGGCTTATCCATTCTGTAGCCTTCGTGAATTCGACGGCAGAACTCTTCATTTGCTATAACACCTGCGTAATAAAATGTTTCCTAATAAATATATTCTTTTTAATAACTTTAAAAAGCAGAAGTAAAACCTAATCTTAAATAATACCTGGATACGGTTTATTGCCGAGAGTAAACATTTCCCAGAGTAGAATTCCATAAGACCAGCAATCCGACTTTGAGGAAAACACTCCACAAAGAAGTGATTCGATGGCCATCCATTTTAAAGGTAACAGTTGGCCCTGGTATACATTAACATGTTTTAATATATTTTATCAAAAAAATCTTTGTTCATGACTCTTTATTACCTTGGTGTCCTTTTGATAGTCATAATTTTTAAACGTCTCCCTTGCATAACCAAAGTCACAAATTTTAGCAATATTGTTTTCAGACAACAGTACATTACGTGCCGCCAAATCCCCATGTAGTATCTATTCATATTTGAAATGTTTCGTTATTAAATTTGCATGAAATTAAATAAGCAATTAGTTAAAATTAGAATTACCTTTCTTGATGCTAAATAATCCATTCCTTTGGCAATCTGAAACGCCCAGCTTAACAAATCTGATGACCGTAGAGAGGATGCATCTGTTTCTAGGTAATCTCCTTTGTAGTAGTCTTCCGGAGTTCCGTCATCTTCTTTCCCTTTTGCTTGTTCATTTGTGTCATTTAATTGTTTAAGTTTATCACCTCTACTTTGTACGCAAATTGTGGGATTGATCGTATCGGATTCAGAATCAAGTTGATTTATGAAAGTTTTTCTGTTGTCCATCATGTAGCTTAACAAACTACCATATTTACAGAATTCCATTACAATCAGTAGCTCTCCTAAAGTATTCGAACACGAGTTTTAATAAAAGATTTTATTAAGATTGAAATTTGGGTGTGGAATATAATATACGAGTACTTGTTTTTGTAAAATTCTCTGTGCATGCTCCTATCAAGTTGACAATATGCAAGTTTTTCCCCAAGTTAGCCATAATTTTCAACTCCATAACAAGCGCTTTAAAATGGCTTTCATCTGCATCAGCCTTAACCGTTTTTACAGCAACTGTAGATTTTTCCTCGCCACCAACTCCTGTTGCTTCTGCTTTTAGAACCAATCCAAATGCACCTGATCCCAGTGGAGTTCCTGAAACGTATCAAGTTCTTATTGGAATCAGTAATTCAATTAAAGGTTTTAATATTTTAGTTTAGTATACCTAGTTTAACACGTTCTCTTGGTATTTCCCATGTCCCTTTTTCAAATGGTAACAGATTAGCTTGCTCTTTTATATGCATATCCGGATTAAGATTTTCAATGGCTCCTCCGTAAAGTTCCTTTTCAATGTGATATAGCTTATTTCGTAGTCTCTATTAAATTAAATTTGCTTATAACTCTTCTCTTGTTTCCCTTGCAAACTATTATTATTTTATGTTTAAATACCTGCTGTTTACATTGCAGTCGCAATACCAAAAACCCGAAGCAAAGAAGAAGCACACCTAACACACCACCAATTGGTGTCAACAGCTCAACCAGACTTCCCGGCGGTTGCACTATCAATAAGTCAGCACAAATAAATAAATTATAAGTTATTCCAGTTTTAAGAAAATCTTAACTATTCACTATTGTCAAACCTGATTTAAAAACCACAATAATATCTGCATAAACTGAAATGCTTCCTAATGAATTTTCAGCTGTGCATGTAAATCGACCAGGTTCTTCCAACGGAACCGCTTCAACTAACAGCTTGTCATTATTTTTCTCATCAAAAGTATAATTGAGATTTGGGGGCCAATCGTCAATAGATTGGTTTTGCTTTAACGCGAGAATTACAAACAATATTTAATTACAAATAGGTATACGTATTTAACAAAGCTTATTTATCAATGAATGTCTTTCTAATTACCCATGTCCAAGTTACTTTGGTCCTAGATCGTCCTGTTGGATTTGCTGCAACGCAAACCAGTTCTAAGATTTCACCAGGTGTAAATGTCTTATTTGAGTTTGGCAAGTTAGTGTAACTGAACTCGGGAAACGTTGGTAGTAAACTTTTAACTAATGGCAATACAAGAATTCAAATATTAAATTTATATGTTTACCTTAAACATGTTATATACGTATTTAAATTCAATTTACCTTGAACGGTGAAGATTATATTTATTATGCTTATTTTCCCATTATCATCCACAACTGTTACTTGGAGCGTGTAGTTTCCTTCGTCCTCCAAAGTGACGTTGCTAATTTCTAGAACAATATTAACTGTTGTGGACTCTGTTTTGTTGAGTAGTAGTTGATATTTCTTGGCGTCAAATTCTAACGTATTATTGTCTGCATCGAACAATTTATAGGTAACGTTAGCATTGCTTGTTATGTTAAGCGTTCCGACGTTAGTGACTGAAATAATTTCGTCGACAGCAATATCTGGAAATTCTAATTAAATATGAAATCACATAACAGCATAAATTATATCATATATACTTTAATGTAATCCATAACCACCAAATTTATTTTCTTACCACATTTTTCTTCGTCGGAGTTATCGTTGTTTCCGCAGTCATTCTTGCCATTGCACTTTAATAGTAGAGGTATGCACGTTCGATTAGTTTTACAATGAAATGATTTTGGATGACAGGAACCTAAAACGTGCATGTTTAAAATTTAGAAGTAATCTTGGAATGGGACTTGGAAATGTTGAAAAAAGCTATATATATATACCACAGTCGGTCTCGTCAGAGTTATCCTCAAATCCACAATCATTTTCTCCATTACATCTTGCCAGTTGTGGTATACAAGTTTTTGAGGGTCCATTGCAAAGAAATGCATTATTTTTGCAGGAAGCTTAAAGGAATGAATGTAGTAATACATCAAATTGAAGAAGTAATTCAAAAAACGTATAGTAAAAAACCACAAATAACAGGAGACAATAGAATTATAATGTAAGTTAAGCAGTTTTTGTGCTGTATATTTACTGCAGTTGTATTCCTCAATAGTATCGTTCCTCCCGCAGTGATTAGTTCCGTCGCAGGTGTATTTAGGTAAGAGACATTTTGTCGAGTTAGCACAGCGAAATGTATTTTGTGAGCACTCAACTAAAGTAAAATATAAAAAAACGTTCTAGAAACGTTAAATTTATTGGCTGCGGTAGTAAAGTAAAGCAATCAATTCCACTAATAAAGCCAGTATGCAATATTTTAAATATTTTTGATAATTCCAGCGATAGTTTAATTTTTTCATAAATCTAAGCTTCTGTTTACCGCAATTGTCTTCATCAGATGTGTCTCCATTTCTACAGTCTCTACGGTTACCATTGCACCAGTGTTCCACTGGTATGCATCGTTTACTGATGTTGCAGTGAAAACCATTTGACCAGCAAGATTCTAAGTACGTAATGTTAATCCATTTTAAAATAAATATACATTATATATTTATTTTAATTATACATTTTTTAATCAATGTTTTCGTAAAGTTACCGCAGTTTTCTTCGTCGGAACTATCGTCACCACAATCCATTTTCCCATCGCACTTCTCCCAATACGATATACACCGTTTTGTGGCATTACAAAGAAAAGCTGCTCCAGAACACGTTTCTGGTGGAAAGCAAAAAAATGACCAACGTCAAACGGAAAGACACTCAAAGAACTTGAGAAATAAGTAGCTAATATTTAATCACAGACGAACCACAATCCTCCTCGTCTGATATATCATTTGGACCACAATCCTTAAAGCCATCACATTTGTCTTTAAGTTGTATACATTTCTTCGTTTTGGCGCATGTAAACTTGGTCAGAGAGCACGGTTCTGTAATAAATAAGTTAGAAAGCAAATTATATGCTGCGGAGAGTTTTCCCATTAAATGCTTATACCTTCAGTTAAATTACATAACGATTTTACACTAAAGGCCCAACTAAATTGTAAATTAATTTGTATTTAAGATGTTTGCATAAAAAAGGAGTTTATATGCTATGTTCAAATTGTATGACTAATTCAGTAATATAAAATACAATGTAAATAGTATTATAAAATGCCTGATATTTCAATGTACCTATTGTTAACGTATGTAAAAAAATGTATGTTTTGGAAAAGTTACCCAATGTAACCCAAGTAGCAATATGAGTTTTGTCTTACCATTAATAGCAGTTTTACTGTCTCTTTCTTCATTTACGCAATTATTGCCGGTACATCTGCACATTTGTACTCTAGTATTTTGACCAAACTGGTTCACAATGCCTTTAAGATCATTTGGTACATTGGTAGACTTAATAAAGCTCGTTCTAGTCCAATTATTACATCCATGAGAAAAAGCCGGAAGAAAAGGAACACAGCCTCTTATAGTCATATGACGCTCCTCAGGTACACTAGTATTTATGAATAACCTTAAACACGATATTTCTGGAAGTTAAAGTAATTGTTTTACATGGATAATTATAGTCACAAATTCTGTATTGCTAATAGAAACTTTAACTGCGTATTTAAGATTTCGTGGATATTGGTCAACTATAATATATGAGCATACCCAATTTAGGATTAGAGGAAGGCTTGCAAGTGTTGAGATATCTATTTTCTGGAGTACTATCTCTATCACAAGATTCATCAAACATATCCGGCTCCGAGGCATTTTCCTTAGTGTACCCGTCCACGTAGTAGCATTCATGACATTGTAACGCTAAAATACCAAAGAAATGAACCTTAGGCAGTTTATCGTAAATGTATTATTAATAATAAGTAAATACACACCTTGAATTCTTCCAGAAAAGTATAGAAGTCCAGCTAAAGTTACAAATGTGTGTCCGTCCATTTTTGAAAAACGTCTTAGCTTATCAGCCTAAATATGTTGAACTTTGCATTTTATAATATTATGCAACATACAGCAAATATCGATATTAACATATATTATTGTTTGACGACCAAAACTTCAGAAAGGATATAAACTAAATAAGTAATTCATACTTGTTAAATCTTATGGTTGCAGTTTACTTGCTTGTTTGAAGAACTGCGCAATCAAATGTCAGTTAACCACAATGTTTCCTGTTAGGTCGCTGGTTACAAACCACAAATTAATCGTTATTTAACGAAAAAATCACACCTTCAGTGTATTTATTATGTTGAATTAAATGCAAAAAGAAATTACTATAATTCGTGGAAACTAATTAGTATCACGCCGTGTTACGTTTGGCGGAAACACAAAGTGAACTGGTTTTGGTTTGTTACATGCGCACAAAGATATAGATAAATAGATAGTTTTATTTCCAAATTAATGGGATGTTTACAGATAATCAGAAACATATACTTCTGCTCTTCATACCCTAA
>JAQFZG010002483.1:0-16459 GCA_034695465.1 Entomobrya nicoleti
CTTCAATGCAATAACATAAGCAGTACTTCAATTCGTTTAAGAATATGTGTTTTAATTCCCATTTATAAAAGAAGAAAACTTGTTTTGATTCGTAAAAAATAGAATTAAAGTGTTAAATATTACCATTTTATTTAAAATTGAGAAAGTCGAAGTTAACTTTTAAAATGTGTGACGATAAGCCAAAATCGGTGTGCATTGTGGGCGCTGGGTAAGATTTTTTAACGCACGATTCAAATGACAAATTTAAAATTTTAATGTTATAATTTTTATGATGAAATATATTTATGCATTTTCGTTCTTTAGATTCTCAGGTTTATGTGCAGCCATAAAGCTACAAAAACACTTTCCCAATTATGACATAACAATATTCGATACAAATACCGATTTTGGTGGAACCTGGCTCGTGAATACTTATCCAGGATGTGCTTGTGATATTCCCAGTCATTTGTACAGTTTCTCATTCGAGCCAAATCCATGTAAGAAAATTACACAATAGCAAATAAGATATGAAAACCAAAAATATGAACATATTTTAAAGTGAATATTTTTATAATTATTTAGTATGGTCGTCCCAATTTCCATCCCAAATCGAAATATCGGTCTACATGAAATCAATAGCAGAGAAACACGGATTATACAAGAAAGCTAAATTTAATCATGAAGTCAAGCAGTTGGAGTGGTTGGAGGATCGACTATTATGGAAAGCTACTATTGAACAGAAACTAGATGATGAGAACAGCTGTCAGCATATAAGCTATTTTAATTATGTGTAAGTTTAAAATATACAAATTGAATTTATGGTTATTTTTATGGATGGACAATTATTTATATTTGTTATATTTTAGATTATGCGGCACAGGTGAATACCATTTACCTAACACACCGGAAATATTTAAGAAATTTAAAGGTCCAATTCTCCACACAGCTGAATGGAAACCCGAAGTTGAACTCGAAGGAAAAAGAGTAGCGATTATTGGAAGTGGAGCCAGCGCTGTGCAAATTATACCGGAAATAGTAGACAAAGTAGAAAAATTAATAAGCTAAATATCAAAGAACTCCACCATGGGTTGTTGGAAAGCATCAGTTTACCATTCCAAATTGTGTTCGTTGGGCATTTGTTAATGTTCCTGGGTTAAGGAAAGTATACAGGACTGCTATTTATTTAAGGCATGAGATCCAGTATCCAGCTTTTCAGATTAGTGGTATAATTTGTAAAATAGCTCGTCCAATTGGAATAATGTTGGGAAGATTTAATTTGAGATGGAATGTGACGGATGGAAGATTAAGGGAAAAGTTGAGACCAAACTATAGCTTTGGATGTAGTCGAATTTGTTTGTCGAGTGATTATTATCCGGCATTGTGTAAAAATAATGTGGAGGTTGTAACGGATACGATTACGGAGGTGAAAGGGGACTCAATTGTGACGGAGGATCGAGAGGATCAAATTGATGTAATTTTAAAATTATTTTTTCGAGTCTTATCAATTTTTTTTTAATTTGTCTAAAAAATTATTTTAAATTCGTCTTTAAAATTATTTTTTAGTTCGTATTTAAGTTTTTCTCTTTCAAAATAATTTTTTATTTCGTTTTAAAATGATTATTTTTCATTCGTTTTTTATCTGAATTTTGGGAAATTAAATAATTTTGTATTATTTTGTAAACAGGTGTTAATTCTAGCAACCGGCTTTAAAGTACATGAATACTTCGGTCCCATGCAAATAATTGGAAGGAATGGACTAAACGTTTTAAATAAATGGAAACTTGATGGGCCATCAAATTATTTAAATATTTTATCCCATCACATGCCAAACATGGCATTTTTACATGGCCCTGGTGTGGTAAGTAAAATATTTTATAAAACATAATCCTAAAATATATTGATTTTTTTTTTATATTATGTTAACTTTATATTTATTTTGGTGGATTTTTTAAGGATTTGGGACATAACGCCGGGATATTCACAATTGAATGCCAAGTCAACTGGATTATTCAGATGATGAAAGAAGTGGAGAGGAAAAATGCTTTAGCTATTGCAGTGAAGCAGAGCGTAGAGGATAATTATATGGATGAGCATACCAGAGATATGAGGAATACTATATGGTCTACAAATGACTGTGGATCGTACTATGCCAATTCTCAAGGCTTGATTACTATTGTTTATCCAAGAAGTCAGATTGACTACTGGATGAGAACAAGAAAATTTAATGGGGATAAATTTGAGTTTTATGGAGAATAAAATATGTGCAAATATATCAATAAATATATTAATTCTGTAAAAAAACAATGACAAATTATAATTAACGATGTAAATTAATTATAAATATTTTGGTTTAGGAAATTTATTAATTTAAAATAAAATGTAATTTAAAATAAATTATTTTAGTTATCATTTTTATACCTAATCATTAAACCGAAAAAAATATGTGATTGATGCACTTGATAAACTAGCTCAAAACAAAGTAAGTAAAGTTGTGAAATTATATATTGCACAAATTTTGCATTCTATTTTGAACGTATAATTTGAGAATGAAATAATAATACAAAGTAGTCTAAAAAACTTGAGATTCTGTTTATCAAAAATATATTGCATAATAGGTTCTTTATACCCGTCATACGTCATTACGCTTGACGTAGCATGTTTACAATATTTTAGCTATATTTTTATACATAACTTGTTCATATTCATTTTCTTGCTCAATATTTTTTTTGTAGTCACTAGAATGTACAAAAAGAAGACTGGGATTTATTAAAAGCAGGGGAATATCCATCCGGTGAGATCTAAAACCAGTTTTTTGTGAAAATTTTGTTATTTTACTTTTTTGCCTGGAAATCTGAAATATTCAGCAAGATTATAATACCTAATTATAGTCCATAAACGAATTATATTTTTATGATGTGTACTGTGTAGCTGCTTGTTTACTTGTTTCATTTTTCAGACTTTTGTGGTAGGTCATTGTAGACGCGCAGATTAACCGATATGGTAAGATGACTTAAAGTCGAGTATTTTCATTCGTATTTGGTCCGTGTGTTCAGCAAGACTTGTGTTCTTTCGTGGCTCCAGTAAAAATGGGTAAAATGATTTTAAAGAGTGAGACAGGTAATTATGCCATTTTTTTGTAAAATTCGATACTAAAATTTAGTAAAAATTTGTGTAAAATCTGATTGGTAATTTGTTTTTTTTTGCAATTTTAGTGTTCCTTTTGGCTTCACTGGTTTTATTAAGTTTCGTGTCTTTCGGTTCAGCAAAGCAACGTATGAATTTTTTAAATGAGAAATTTAAAAATAATTTATTTGACTTTTATTTGAAACTTTTGTGAAATTTGTGTAGCAATTCGAATTCATAATGGATTTGAGTGCACAGAACCCGGCTACTTTCGAGATGTCAAAAATTGCAAGAAATTTTACTACTGTCCTTTCCCAGTGACAACAGATAAGGAACCGATGCTAACAGAAGAGGAAAAAATTGAATGGAAGGAATTCATAATAAATGGGATGCTTTGCCCAAGGGGATTCTTTTTTGATGAGAGTACATCATTCTGTGAGAGTTTTAAAGTAGCAGCTATTATACCACCAGAGTGTGAGCATTTTGAGGAGAGGTTTGAGCATTTTGATCATTTTAGAGATTCAACTACGGATAATATTCCGGAAATGTTGCGTAATAACCAGTAACATTGTTTTTTCTCTCTTGTTGTTTTGTGTTTGTTTTGATGAAAAGTTGTGAATCAAAAACGTAATATATTTTATTTTATTTAATATTATAGAGATTAAATATAAGTACCTAAAGAGGCACTCTGAACAGGGCTAATTATTTTTTTTTTCACATTTTCGTTTTAGAATTTATATTGAACACATCCAAAACACATTCCATTACATAACATGCTTCATAAATAAGAATGTTGTGTTGCCTATTTATTCACTTTAACGTTTAATTCTGGGAAAATTGTGTAAAAGTTCTCAACCAGTCATTCGTAAAGGTCGTTGGGAACAAACAAGTACGTTTTTACTCAGGTACGCGTACGTGCAAAGAAGAACAAGTCTATTTTAAAAAGTTGCATTCGTATTACAACATAATGTATTGTTTATCATTTATGCATAGCTATATAATATGTGTAAGCTATTGTAAATCTTGCAAACAGATTGACACATTTTTGATTAATTTATTCGTTTAGTTTTTTTCTCTCTAATGAAATAGCGTTCATATAAGTTATTATTGAGGTTTAAAATTAAATAAGAAGAATTCGATTGCATTTTTTATATAAAAAACTGAACTTTTATAAAATATCTTTACTATTTTAAGGTGATAGCAAACTAATCAATTGGTTATTCAACTTGCCACAAAATTTAATAACATTATATTTAATAATATTATAAAATCAGGTTTAATATAAAACATGTAAATTATACGGAAATAAAGTGAAAACTAAACTCGAAATTTTATGAAATTACTTGATTAAAAGATCAAACAACTAACTCATAATCTGATAGTTAATCTGCATGACATTCCCCGTCAACCGGAAAATGGCCAACTGGGCATCCAAACGCACTACAGCATTCAAACGGACGCTGGCCACTATCAGAGCAGCAATGATGACTTGCACTATAGCAGCTTCCAGCTTTGGGAGAGTAGCACTACAAAAAATTAATTACCCAAATATTAGCTAAGCATTTTGAAAAAATATTTAATTTTTATGATTTTAAGATAACTGATTGTGTAGATTCTTAAAATGAATTGATTATGTTAGTTATAAACTTACCGTAGTTTTCATTCCTATATTAGTAATGTACTCCCTAGTATTTGGGACGCTTACAGTGCTGGAAAACGATATTAGCATGATGACTACTACGAAAACGATAACCGATTTGAAATAGCTTTTTGTGAAATCAGCCATTTTATTTGAAATTTGTAAAAAAACTGCTCTGGTTTCCAAAAAGTAGCTTTATCTCGGAGAACTGAAGAAGTTGTGATTCCAATTTCTTTCGTGATCATGTCTCCCTATTTAATTCAAACCTAGTCAACGACGTCAAAAAACTAACGTGTTCTACGTTTGTTGTAGGTATGTACATACACATAGGCATGTGCATGTGTTGTAGTTTTTAGTATGTATGCTTGTGTTGCATTTTTATTGGCAGTTCGTTCTTCAAGTTTGGCAAGTAATCTTTAGGTACCTTGCCATATGCACAGTATAAATTATGTTTGGGGATTTTTATTTGTAGTGAATAGAGAAGGGATTAGATGTGTGAATACTGGGCATACAAATTTACTCATGTATAAATGAAGAAGGAGTGAGTTAAAATGTGTCAGGAAATGTATCTATTTAATTTCAAAGAGAAATGTTTAAAATAAACTTTTACATTACTGCTTATTTTATATGTATTCATAAGGGATTCGGAGTAGCAACTCATTAAATTATGTGGCATTTTTATTTATTAAAATGTATTTAGTCTAAGCCCTATTTCTTTAACATATTATATGCACAAAAAAATCTTTTTTCCCCTTATTATTTAACGACTTACAGCTTAAGTAAAATTATATTTACTGTACAGTTTATAATTGAATTTAGTTATATGGCCGGCATTACTAAATAAATATGTTAGCAGAAGCAGTTCCGATTTCATCATTAGTATGATGCATACGCACATTGAAAAGTAATAGTGAAAAGATAGGTAGGAATATACTTATTTTTCAACAAATATGAATACACGATACATTGGATATTTCCAAATTTAATTTTATTCTAAATTATTTTACTTATCGTTAGTAGAAATATAATTACGTTGATCCATAAATTTATATAATTTTTTCCCCGTTACAATTCATCGAATGCTGTTTTTACCCAGTTCCTCACTAGTTCGTCCGTTCTCATTTTCCCCCTTAAAACATTCATACGTAATAAGTTGCAGCATGGTGATTCCAAATAGAAGTGGAAACCCACACGGAAAAGTTTTTCGTGAATTGCACTATTTCATTATTTTGGAAAATTAAAAAAAGAAGTTTGGAACAAGAATACAATCGAAAAACTGAAACTGTTGCGAATCAAATTGTTTTGGGGAATCGATCAGAGTGTCTATATATGCCAACTAAACCACAGATTTAACATAATTTTTTTTTATGTATGGATGTATGCAAATCTGTATGTTCAACATTTCTTGTACGTTCTTATGTATACGGTGCAATTTTTACCTAAGCATTTATGCATCCACATAAATATTTAATCTATGTAAAATTTCTAAACTAACTTGACAGCTTTAGTAAAATAATATTAACTGCACAGTTGATAATTGCATGTGTTACATAGAGTGCCAGACATAGCTTCACATTTTTTAAAGGACCAATATCGTATCCAATTGGGGGACAGGAATTAAGCTGCCGTCTTTGTTCTTTCAGTTTTAAATGCCCCTTCCAATATTGCTTAAATATATCCCCATTCCTATTTGGCACATTTGCAAAATTTACCAGAACAAAATTTACGGATAACACAATTAGCAACTAAAACAGGCATTGCTAAATACGTTAAAAGAGGAAGTTCCTCCTTCATCATTAAAGTTGCGTTTGCCGACCAACCGGCAAGTAAAACACCACCAGTCATTAATGAAAACAAGTATTGTTGTGTAACTTGAATAGCTAAATTAATTAAAATTTGAATACTCCGGGAACGTTTAAGCATTTTATTAAATACGTAAAGCTGATCCAAATATATGAATAAAAACGTCACCCAGAGATTTTTGCACCAATGTTTTATAGTTACTCTTATCCGTGAAATTGTCAGTTTTAACTTTTTCAAACGAAACCCGTTTAAACTGCTGTGTTAAAAGAAATCGCAGGTTGGATTTGTTCGATATCACGGTTACCCAACTGGCAATACAGATTATTGTTAAGCAAAAGACAAGCATGTAAATGAACAACTCTTCCATATTTTTCTCATGTTTCCAAATAATTTTTAACCAAATTGTTCTGCAGATGGAGAATAAAGAGAAAAGGAGTATGCCCAAGAGACAGGTGAAGTGAAAAGCAACGCTTTTAATATTACTAAAATATTTATTATTTTGAACTAATTTGTGGGTGAGGTGTGGTGCTGAGCCAATAGTGGTTATTTTAAAAGGTGGATCCAAAAAGTTTTCTATTATTTGGTAAAGATGAATGCAACCTGGGGTAAGACAGAGTGAAGGTTTTATGAGTTTTCGATAAAATGACACTATGTCGGTTTCGACTTGTTCGGGATTTGGGACTTTAGTTGTAAATCGTCGAAATAGAACTAAGGATTTTCTAAGCTTGTGTAATGAATTTTCAAGAGACATTTTGGAAATACGGTTATCAGGTAACTTTATTTTTTATTTTCTTTAGAAATATTCGCTAGTCGTAATAAATTTGTACTAGAAAGACTTAAGAAGAGAATTTTAAGTAAAGTAGCTTAACGAATGAAGGATATTTTAGAAGTATGGTTTTAAAATATCAACCTGGATATTGCTATTTTTGTGCTCGCAGTATTGGAATTGGTAAAAAATATGATATTAAATATTATACAAGCCATATCAAAACTCTATTATATGTTTAATTTTAACATGACCATACTGATCGATAATAGTATTGATAATTTAGTTTTTTTTACATTTAGTTGAATATTTTCTTGCAATAAATTTATCAAAAAAAAGACTACTTGCGCATTTTTTACAAGTAAAATCAGCCTTATAACATTAGTACGTTAGCAGTTAAAATGACCACATTTAAAATATTGTAACAGCAATCAATATTTTTTTTTCTATTTATCGGACTTTTTTATCATAGCCAAAAATTGTTAAGATGTTTACCGTATTTACCTTTTTTAGTCGTATTTTTGAAAGCGGATGAAAAAAATGCCGATTAGTTTTCAAGAAAGCTTTCAGCGAGAGAATATACTAAATCGTTACAGGACAATTTTACTTATTTTATTTAGCAAGAGGACACACATTACCTTAACTATTTACAGGATTATGGATGTCACACTATAATTTAAGTGATTACAAGTAAAGATCACAGCTAACTAACTTGAAACTTTTAATAAAACTATATTTACGGCGGTGCTAATGATTGCGTGTGTGATATGTAGCGCCAAAACCAGCTTTATATTTTTTAAAGGCCCAACATTGTAACCGATTGGAGGACAGGAGTTTAATTGCTTTCTGGCCTCTTTCGATTTTAAGTGCCCCTTCCAATATTGTTTAAATATTTCTCCGTTCCGATTTGGCACACTTGCAAAAATTGCTAGAATAAATATCACTGCCAAAATTAATGAAACTAAGAGAGGCATTGCTAAATACGTTAGTAGAGGTAGTTCCTTCTTCATCATTAATGTTGCATATGCCGACCAACCGGCAAGTAAAACAGCGACAAATAGTAATATAAAGAGATACATTTCAGTTATTTGAATAGCCAATTTAATTGAAATTTGAATTTTCCGAAAAAGTGTGTACATTTTGGTAAAATGGAGTGGAACTAAACTTTTTCTATTAATTGGATACAATTTATTTGACAATTTTTGAAGACCTTCAATAAAAATTATACAAATCAGTAAAAAACTTAGTATAATTCCAGCGCCGTATCCAATAAGAATCATATACACAAGCCCAAAACCCAGTTGAAAGGATAATCTTTGAAATATTGGAAATGTGTGAATAGAGACGCCGATAATATTTTTGTAAATTATTGAAAGGGGATCGTAATAAATTTTTAAAGGGGCAAATAACATGCCAAATGCTAACAGGAAAAAAGATGATCCAAATATGTAGATGAAAACGTCTCCCAGAGATTTTTGCACCAATGTTTTGTAATTACGCTTGTGACTCATATTTTCAATTTGAGTGTCGTTTACTTTTTCAGAAGAAACCAATTTAAATTGTTGGGTAACCAGAAATTCTAGATCTTGACGATACAGTATAACTGTTGTCCAGGTTTCTAGGCAAATTATCGTTAAACAACAGACAAGCATGTATATAAATAACTCCTCCATATTGTGGGCCTTTGTCCAAGTGATTTTTAACCAAATTGTTCTTCCGATGGAAAACATTGAAAAAATAAGTATTCCCAAAAGACAGGTGAAATGAAAAACAGCACTTGGAAGAGAACGACAATATTTTTTATTTTGAACTAGTTTGTGCGAGAAATCTGATGATTTGGTTGTAATTACTTTTAAAGGTGGATCTAAAAACGATTCGATTATTTGGTGAAGATGAATACATCCTGGGGTTAGGCAAAGAGAAGGTTTTATAAGTTTTCGATAAAATGGTACGTCATCGTTTTCCTTTTCTACTGGGTTTTCAGCTGAGCCAGAAAATCGTTGAAGTAGAACAAATGATTTTCCAAGTTTCCGAAGAGTATTTTCAAGAGACATTTTCAAATTTTAACTTTCCCGTAAAGAATATTAGTTTAAATGATGTCCAGTTTGGGTAGATATACTCTATTAGAGAAGTATAAGAGAAGTATTAGCGGTGTAAGAGAAGTATGTGATAAAGTAATGCGGATATGAACGAAATGAAAAATTATTTTTAGATTTATTGCTAAAGTTACATAGAATTGTGTTCATTTTATGGAAAAAAATTGATTAATTTGATATCGTTGGATAAAAACTATCTGAAATCTTTAATAATTCAACTTTTAACCTAAAACATTGATCGATATATGTAAAAAATAATTTATTTCAGAGTTCTTGACTGACGTACATGTATGTAGTAATGAATTTAACATAGTTTATATTATAAGCCATCTATCTATGTATATCATATATTTTTAGTAAGGTAGTTTATTGATTTCGCTTTAAATATTAGTATAAAAAGTCACATCACGGCAAATAATACAATATATTACATATAAGCCATTTGCTTAAACAAATGGGCATCATGCAACACTGTTACCTACGTTTTTCATTAAATCTTTCATAACATTTTATTCTTTTTAAAGTAAGAGAAACGTAATCGAAGTTATTTCTATAGTAGTTTGATTTATAATTAGCTTGTGGACGCCTTCTAGTCCTCCAACACGGATTAAATTTTGATTGTGGATCCAAAATGTCTTCTATTTTTCGCAGGAGAATACATATTTACTTCATGGAGATAGGTACATAAATTTTCTATAGTTTCCCAGAAAATGGGAATTTATCCTATGCTTCGATGTTTTATATGTATGCCAGTTGTTGAAATAATGAAAACTGTCGTTCAAATTTTCTTATCAGTTTTGTTACATTCATTTCGAAATCAGAGTAAAAAACTTAAAAAGAGGTGTGGCGAATCTATAAAAAAGAATATTTTTTTGTATGAATATCGAAATTTGACAGATTTCATATTGCGTGTTTAATTTTTTTTGATCCTAACATAGTTATATGGAAATATAAATACATGGACTAATAGTTTTAAAACTAATCTTGCATTTAAAATCAGCCACAGTTTTCCTAACATTACATAAATATTTTAAATCTACTAGAATATCAGAATCAAAACGTTAGATTTTAAACAATACACATATAACAATAAGTGGGTAACTTACATTTATTACAATTTGATTAAAACTGTATTTACTGTGCAGTTTATAATTGTATTTGTAATTTCAAGCGCCAAACATTGCTTAACATTTCTTAAAGGTCCAACATTATACCCAATGGGTGGACATCCATCGAGCCATTTTCTTGCTTCTTTTGATCTCAAACAACCCATCTAATACAGCACAAATATTTCACCATTCCGATTAGGCACATTTGCAAAAGTTACCAAAATAAAATTTAGAGATAACACAATAAAAACTAAAATCGGCATTGCCAGATATGTTACCATGGGAAGTTCATTTTTCATCATTAACGTAGCATACGACGACCAACCGGCAAGTAAAACACCCAGAGATACTAACAAAAACAAGTAATTTTGATTAAATCGATTAAAGCCATCGATCAAAATTTGGGCTTTCCGGAAAAGCTTAAACATTTTGTAAAATTCACTAGAAATGCAAGTCTTTCGATTGATTGGATACAATTTATTTGATACATTTTGAAGACCTTCAAGAAATATTATACAAATTAGGAAAAAACTTAGTATGATTCCCGCACCGTATCCAACAAGTATCATGTAAACTAGCCCGAAACCTAACTTTAATGCAAATTTTTGATAGATGGGTAGTATTTGCACGGAAAATCCCACTAAGCATCTATAGACTATAGATAACGGATCATAGTCCATTTTCATTGGAAAAAACAACATGGCAAAAGAAAAAAGGCTAATCCAAATATATAGATGAAAACGTCACCTAGAGACCTTTCAACAAATGTTTTGTGATTATGTTTGTGTTTTAAATGAGCCTGAGAGTCGTTGGTTTTTTCAAATGAAATTAAACTAAACTGCTGGCTGACAACAAATTGAATACTTTGTCGATAGGTTACCGTAGTTACCCAAGTAGCTATGCATATAATAGTTATGCAAAGGACAAGCATATACATAAATAACTCTTCCATGTTTTTCCCCTTTGTCCACATTATCTTTAACCAAATTATCCTGCAAATGGCGAACATTGAAAATAAAAGTATAACTAGGAGACAAGTAAAGTGGAAGAATATACTTGGGAAATTCCGACAATACTTTTTATTTTGAACTACACCTTAAATTAGACAGTTTTTTACAGAGTAAATTCAATAGATAAAACACATCCAATTTTGGATGATCTTAAAGGTATGGCTATTGTGGGTCAACTGAAAATTTAATGCGAATTTAAGAAGATTTGTTTAAAGTTGTGTAAGGCTAGTTCTATTTCGATTAAGTTTAGTTATGTCTCTTTCGATATTGCGAAATAAAAATTGTGTAATAGCTATTTGTGGTACCTGGTTACATGATAGACGAAGATTATTGTTTGTATAGTACATAGTCCAAGAAATGTAAATGACATGTTATATTTACAGTACCGATTTATAATTACATTTGCATTTTTGCAATCCGGGCAAAATGTAGCAATACTAAACGCGTATGCTAAACCCTATGCTACACCCGAATGCTAAACGCATGTTAAGTAGATAGATATTAAACCCAAATTTTTTAAGCCCCATGCTAAATCCTATTTAATAATGGGTCACATTACGTTAGTGGTTATACTAAATTAACGAGTCATTTTCAATTAACCGCTTGCGGCACTTCCGGTTAGCCCTCCATGCTAGTTCCCATACTACAGCCAATATTTAAACTTGTACTAAACCTCATACAATACTCCGTACTAAACTTTACGCTAAGGCCCATGTTCATTTGTTTATCATGTAAATTTATTTTATACTTTCATATTGATTTTCAGTCCGTATGTGGTTCAGCGTCGGGTTTATTTTCTTAATACACCAGGATTGGCTACATTTATTATTTAATGATGGTCTTATAATTATCGGTCTAAATTTAATTAACAAGTCATGTTTCAATTAACGGGTCACTTTCAATTAACCTCGCTGCGGCACTAGATATATATCCAACTAAATTTATAGCCACATAAGTAATCCAATAGTAAAAAATGTAAATTGCCCTATGTATATATAGAAATTATAAGAATAGGGGCAAAAGTAATAGCACTAATATCATTTAAAATAACGTTGGCACGAGCTCTAATATTAATTATTCAAACAAAAGATGAGCACACGTGGACTAGGTTTTGAACTCCGGGAATCGAGCTAAAATTATCTAACAAAAACCTTAAAAATACTTACACTACAATATATTATCTGCTGATTTAAAATGTATTATTAGCTATTAAGTTCCCAACAAAACGAAGTAAAGTAACACTAAAATAAAAATAAATCAAATATATGCACAAATAAATTACATTTCATGGCAGTGTACTCTTAAAATCACTCTAACCTTTTTGCCGCGCGGCTGAAAATATTCGTGTTGTGATTGGCTGCTGGGTCACACGTGACTTGCATAGCAGTGGTAGCTAGAAAAAAAGGCAGGCCCCACCCTACCATGAGGGACACCTGGAGCTTACTTTCCAGGCCGGACAGAAAAAGCGCCAGAGCAAAATTATAAAAAAACTATTTTGCAACAGGTGTAAATGAGTAGCGCAAGCAAGTAGTATTTTAAGTTTCATTGAATTAAAAGTATTTCAAACTTTAATAAATTCACTAAATTAAATTAAATATTTACTTAAGTATTAATTAAATTCATTTCAATACTCACTTATTACTATGAAATATTACTTCTTGTGACATGACCATTATAAATTAAGAATTTTGAATTCATTTAAAAATTTAAATCATAGTTCTTACAAAAACAACAAACCATTCCAGGTCACGTATCTAAAAAACTTTGAGTTTAATAACAAGGTTCTTCGACAAAACTGACACAGCGTGATAAATGCTATCCATGAGTTTATTATATCGCGGAGTGCTACTTAAAATGTATACAAGAGTTGTGTTAAGCCAGCAAAACATGGTTGTAGCATTAAATATATTCGAACTTAAACACACTGCCTATCCATCACCTTTTGACTTCAATATGCACATTATTAAAACTATTAACTTGTATTCATAAAACTTATTTAATAAATTAACCTAAATAAATACAAAACTATTTCGTCAATTTGTTCTTCATTTCTTGTGTGAAAAGTAGTCGATTTTCTTTAATTAAATGCTGTGAATAGATAGACTCTAGAAATGAATGTGCCACACAACAGTGTAAAATTGCACACATTTTAGTCTAGCTGTTTAACAGTTTGGTGTCCTTCTCACGCCACAATTAAAATAGACATTGACTTTTGTCTGACTGTTTCTTTTTTAATTTTTGTGTACATGCTACAACGGTAGACGTAAATATTAGATTAAAATGCACATATACATTAAACACACTGTAACATCGTTCATCATCGGTGCTGAAACAATGCGACGATGATCAAGAACATTAATAATATAAACATTTTTCGCCCATGGACAACGCTTAAGAGTGATATGTCACACGTCGTTTTTGTGTTACATCTTTTTACACATTTTTTGGTCCTAAAGAGGTCACCGTTTGTGACGCATTATTATAATTGTTGCGTGTCGTATAAAATTATTTAAAGGCCTTTCAGCCGTCCGGCCTGGAAACAATTCTCTACCTGACCCCCTGGTAGCATCGGGCCTGCTGCAGATGATGATGATGATAATAAATGTTTTTTTGAACCATCTTTCAATTAAGTAAGGGTGGCATTGACAGTACCTCCTAATTTTTTTGAAAGTTTTTTTTTGTAAAAAAATCAAAAAAAAAATTATAAGTAAGGTACATACATTTATTATTGTTTATTGTACTAAATTTAGTTGGTAATCTTAACTAATAGACAATTTTAATAGAATAATGTTTACTGTACAGTTTATAATTGCATTTGTAATATATAGCGCCAAAGACAACTTTACATTTTTTAAAGGTCCAATATTGTATCCTATTGGTGGACAGGAACTAAGCTGTTTTCGTGCTTCTTTCAATTTCAAATGTCCCTTCCAGTATTCCTTAAATATTTCACCATTACGATTGGGCACACTAGCAAAAGTTATCAGAACGAAATTCACAACACATGCAAACAAATACTAAAACAGGCATTGCCAAATATGTTAGCAATAGAAGTTCTGATTTCATCATTAATGTTGCGTATGCCGACCAACTGGCAAGAAGAACCCCTACAGTTAACAGTAAAAACAAGTATCTTTTCGTTATTCGAGTTGCTGAATCAATCAAAATTTGAAGTTTACGAAATAGCTTGAGCATTTTCCCAAACTCAAGAGAAGTGCAAGCCAATCTATTATTTGTATACAATTTATTTGATAGTTTTTGAAGACCTTCTACAAAAATTATGCAAATTACAAATAAACTTAGAATCATCCCAGCACCGTATCCAACGAATATCACATAAACTAGCCCAAAACTTAACTCTAATAGCAATCGTTGATGTATCGGAAGTATTTGGACGGGAAGTCCTACAAAATGTCTGTATATTAATGATAGTGGATCATAGTCTAACTTTAAAGGGGCGAATAAAGGGGAAAATGCAAAGAGTAAAAATGCTCCACCGAAAATAAAGATGAAAACGTCTCCAAGGGATTTTTGCAGAAACGTATTATATTTACGTTGATTTTCCAAATTATCAGTTTGAAAACAATCACACTGTTCGTCTGAAACTAAATTAAATTGTTGGGGTATTAGAAATTGTAAACTATGTCGATACGATAGGACTGTCATCCAACTGGCAATACTGATTATTGTTATACAAAATACAAGCATGTATAAAAATAATTCTTCCATATTTTTCACATGTTTCCAAGCAATTTTTAGCCAAATTGTTCTGCTTATGGAAAATATTGAGAACAGAAATATTTCTAATAGACATGTCAAGTGAAAAGAAAAACTTTGAACAGTTTTACAACAGTTTTTATTTTGTACAAGTTTGTGCGAGAATGCTGGTTCTACGGGAGTAGTTAATTTTAAAGGAGTATCTAAAAAGGTTTCTAATACTTTATGAAGGTGAATACATCCTGGGGTAAGGCACAGTGAAGGTTTTAAAAGTTTCCGATAAAATGGAACTTCATCAGTTTCGTAGCCTTCTAGATTTTCAGGTTTTGAAGAAAATCGTTGAAGTAAAACGAACGATTGGGTTAGTTTCCGTAACGAATTTTCGAAAGACATTTTGTAGTCACGTTGCCTGAAACACGTTTCTCAGAAAACTGCTGTTATGTGGAATTCAGTCGATAACTGCTGAGTTTAGAGGTAGAGTAAAAATTGAAGAACGAGAACAAAATTGTGTAAAGGATATTTTTTAAAATGCTAATAAATGCATTGGTTTTAATATTGCTATTTTTGTTGTAATTTTAATAAAAAAGTTACATGGTAGGATATGGGCAAAATTGAATATAATCCATAATTTATTAGAAATTGAGTTGGAATATTGATCGACAAACTTAGATTTTTACAATTAATTTTCCGTGTTTTATCTCGGTTTAGAATATTTTGCAATAAACTGACAAAAATTCTATGAGAATAGTATATATTTAGCCATACATATAATATTAGTTAGTTAGATGGAGCAAATCTTTTTTTTTACTATAAGCTGTCAACATTTTAGTATCTGAAATTATTCTTATTACGTTGAACATAAGCACAAAAATTGAAAGTTGTATTAAATATTGGAATTTGGCCAAGAATCCTAGATAAGATTAAGTGGTTTAGATTAGACTAACTTTACAAAAGATTATGCGCACAGGACCAAATGGACAACAATTTTGTGTATTTTATAAATTGTATTGTAATGCTAAATGCTTAAGCTTTTCAATTACTAGAACAGCTCTGTAATCGAAACAACCTTAACAAGTCATATTTATATGCATGAACATTTAAATCTGATAATTGAGTTCAATCGACCCTGTCCGACTTCTGGATCAAGAAATTTACTACAATTGTAATTGCTAGAGCACTAAAACAAATAAAATGACAAATGTATGTAATTCTTATTT